>JALXJV020000025.1:23883556-23911056 GCA_024633595.2 Lepomis macrochirus | reverse complement strand
AGGAACAGCAGCATGCAGGCTGTGGCTTTTCACTCAGACATGTTCAGGCTCTGTTACTTCAACGTTCCCGTCTCACAGGCGGATCAACACCGGCGCCGTAACCAGTGTTGCCAACTTAGCGACTTTGTCGCTATTTTTAGCGACTTTTTTTCAAAATAGCGACTAGCGACAAATCCAGCGACTTTTTGGACAAACCTTAGCAACTTTCAAAATTCCAAATATCGCCAGTACTGCTAGTGTGAGGTCTTACTTCCCCGCTGCGTCTGTTCAGTCAGTGAGCGGCTGAGAGGAGCAGCACATTCCGTTGACTGCACGCCAGCGAACATAGATATGAATGAGCTGCAGCTGCGCATGTGCACGCTGTGTTTTAATTTGTCAGTGCTGTGGAAGTAACTGCTGGTTAACATGTAACGTTAGCTAAGTTCCGTTCTGTTCCGTTATCTAACAGAAAATATGTAATTGAGAACCGTTTTACTGGACATTCGGCTATATACTTTATATAAAAACAGTATGAGCACGGTTTAGGGAGATAACCGTTATTGTAAACTGAAGTAGGCTACAGTACCGACAAATTAGGCAGAATGCAAATACAACGCGATGACGACGTCATTTAGCTACTTTTCGAGCAGGCTTTAGCTACTTTCCATAGTTGGCAACACTGGCCATGACGTTACTTCATTCAGCGCAGCGAGACAGCGGCATATCGGCACAGTACTCCAGAAAAAAGGCAGAGTGACAGCGGCTACAGACAGACAGAGCTGGGAACTCAGGGAAACTCCCACTGCAACGTTACAGTAATAGTTTGATCAGCTGCAGGTTGAACTAATCCACGCTCGTTACATGATCACGGTACATTTACTGCGTTTAGCCGACGTGCTACATCGTTAGCTCGCCTGCTGCTTTCAGTAACTATCTTTACTATCTGTGAATCTGTCACCGGAGGCTCAGCAGTGTCAGCACAGCTACATGTACTGGATGATAATGAAACGGGTAGAGAGCTGGACTGAATATTATAAGGCTGTGTCACACTTTATAACAGTCAGACCGCAGTAAGTAACTTTACTGTAACTAGTGTTAGTGGATGGCTCTTCTTCCTCTGGGTTGTATATTATGTGGGTCATGTTTGTTACAGCGACTGAGAGGTGGAGAAGCTGTGTACCTGTGGATCGGTAAAACCACAATAAATCTAAATTGAACGTTACGAAGCAAACAGCGGCGGGTCCGAGCTAATGTAGCGTTAGCTAGCTGCTCGTGGCTGCATCACTATGGGATAGTAAACAAATTGCTCCACATTAGCTTTTTACCGTTACATCATTTCTTGCAGGCTTTGACACTTTGACATTGTGGTACAGAGGAAAGTAACACGGGTTGCATTGGAAAGTAACATTAATGTGAAAGCTAACGTTATATAACTTTGCACCGGACAACATTAGCAACTGCTCGGCGTTAGCCGGCAAGCTAACGCTATCTAACCTGAACCAACTGAAGCACAAAATCAAAATATATTTTACATTCTTTGTAGTCATGTTAGCTCAGCTCTCCAACAGGATGGAAGCCAATTCCGGGTCTGTTTTTATACCCAAAACAAAGCGGAGGTTTGCCCTGCCGATGTTGTTCGCGGTTTTGGTCCAAAGTCGATCTGATTCACATTTGGTCCGATGAGCTTCAGCAGATAAAACTGTTGTTTTTGTTTTTTATCCTTATGTGGAGTTTGTGTTGGAGTCTGCGTTGTGCTGGGAGCAGGTCTTTCTTAGTGTTAGCAGACTCCATGTCGTAAGTTGCAGTGTCGCCGCTGCTGTGTGCTAAAAGTCAGTGATAACGTAAGAGGCTCAGGAGCTCGCATGCAGGTGTCAGTCACTGGATTTCACGGAAAATCCAACCCGGAGCCTTCGAATAGGAATAGGAATACCTGCCCTTAGAGTTAATAGCCAAACCCGGCAGGTGGATCATTTTAATGTCAGATTATTTCCCCTTCGCACAAAGGTAATAAAAAAAGGATTCATTTTAGTAGAAAAACTACATATAGAACCTTTAAACAGCTTGTCAATGCTGATGGTCAGTTACTAACCTATGAGGAATTCCTCGCCGAATTCAGTTTACCAGTTATGCCAAAGGAACATGCAGTTGCTTTTGATGCTGTACCAAGGAGTGTGCTGCAACTTCTAGAGGTTCTGCTGTTGAGGTCTCAAGGATCCAACCAATTAATAGTTACGAAAAATAAATGTTCAAATAAATATATCAGGAACTGCATCCAAGGTATAACTCTGTCTCCAGGCAGACTCTTCTGGACTTCACTTTATGGAGAAATGAATGTGCAGAAAATGTGGCTTATTGTAGACAAATTCTGTCTTAGCATCAAAGTAAGAGAGGTTTCCTTTAAGCTATTACACCGTATATATCCGGTTAAAAAGACGTTTAGATTTAGATTGAATATTGAGTATTCTTGCACTTTCTGTCAATTGCATGAAGAAACAATTGGTCATTTTTACATGTTTTGAAAGAAACGAGAAGGAAAAAGACGGAATTGTTTTTGTACAGTTTGTAAGAGTATCGGGGAAATTCCCCATCCACAAGAAAAAATGGACTCCAAACCACTTTGGACACTTTCTCAAAGAACTGCATCAATATAGCACCACAATTAAAACCGTTAAGAACAAGAAGGCAATCAAACTGTGTTTGACAAATTTCTTTTGGACAGATGATATATTACTTTGAATCGATGTTTTTTATTTAGTTTTTATTGCGCTATATCCTTCCTTTCTTATGTTCTCCAGGTGACGTCCAGTCTGAAACCAGAGCGCACTGACCTGCTGCTTCACTTACTAATTCAGTGAGCCCAGATTTTTAAAACCAGGAGGTGCAGATTGGCACTTGCAGATTCAGCAGCCCACTTAAAACCTGTTTTAGCTTTGGACATGACACATTTTAAACTACTGCAAATGAATGTATTACAAAACACTCCACGATCAGACTGCAGCCCTTCTGTCACGCTGCCCCTGCTGCTGACTGGCAGCACTGCAGCTCACACTGGCTTTAAAGACTCTTCTGGATTTGAAGGTGTGAGGATGTGACGGCTGTTTGCTCCGTAACCTGCAGACAGTTTTAGTAAACTTCATGTTGTGATGTCAGACTCTAGGAGGCGGGGCTTGAGTTGTTGTATAGACTAATGACGTTCCCATCAGCCTCAGCGGTGCTGCTCAGCATTGTTTGGTGTCGTGAGCTGTGCTGCTCGGCTAAAGACACCAGCTAGCCTTTCAAGAACAAACAACCTGTTCTCACTAGAACGTCGTCACAAACTAACTCCTGGTGTCAGTTTTTAACAGAACAAAACTTCACCTTTCTGAAGGAAGAAATCTGACCATATCTTAGCATCTTGCTAACATATAGCGTTTCCATTCAGTGGTGCTTTAACTCAAAGACGGCTCTCTGTAACTGAAAGAAGTGTCAGCAGTGTGCCGCCTTAAAATGACCACAGAGTCCAGAGAGCAGCAGCAGGAGCTCTGATTGGACAGACTCAAACACAGCTCCTGTGTCAGCCAATCAGAGCTCCTGCTGCTGCTCTGAAACATTTGTGTTCCAGTTTTCCTTCAGCTCTAAAATACTGTCTGACTTTAGCAGGGAGCCACCATGACGGAAAAGGACCTGTTGAAGACTCTAAAGGATTTAAAAGAGGAAGAATTCAAGGAGTTCAAATGGTCTCTGAAGCAGCCTGTCCTGAAAGGCTACCAACCCATCAGCGAGTCCGAGCTGGAGACAGCAGACAGATTGAAAACAGTGGACCTGATGGTGAACGCCTATAAACCTCATGGAGCTCTGAAGGTGACCAGGAAGGTCTTAGAGGAGATACCCAGGAAGGACCTGGTGCAGAGTCTGCCAGAACCCAGCTCAGGACCAGAAGGTCAGTCTCTATGTTATATAAACTTGTAAAGGAACAGGGTCTCAGCACAGAAGCTCTCTGCGTTCACCAAAGAATAAAGTTTGAGGCCTGATCTGGTTATTATGAGAAAAGGTTTAAGTTATCAGTCGCTGCTGTCTGAGAGGACAGAGGCTGCCTGCTTCTTTTGTTTCCACCAGGAGACATTAATGTCTCTGAGTGATGTGGATGGTTTTATTGTTAGTGTGGTATTTTATGCTTTGAGTTAATAACCAATGAGACGTCCTGATGACTTAATGCAGTGATGCAGGTGAGGTTGACGCGTTGTGAAATAAAGAAGTAGTTTCCAGCAGTGGAAATGCATCAGTGCTGTCAGAATGTATGAGCCTTTTTAAATACTGCGCTAACAGCTGCCATCTAAATGAAGCGTGCAATAAAGTGTGATAACAGTTTGCTGCAGGATGTTTAGGATCTTTCTCATGTGATGGCTTTCTTGCCAGCAGACAGAACAGAGAACAGACGACCGTCCTCCTCTCAGTGTGAAATGCTGCTTTATTCTCTGCAACATACGGAGGACAAAGTGTAGGATTTAACTTAAAATACAGTAAGTGTAATTAGGTTTTGCCTCCTTTCTGACTCCATTACAACTGAGGAAAAGCAGATTCAGCAGAATCTGATGAGAGTCAGTCGAAGCAGCTTCAGAGTATCTGCAGGTCTTAGAGTCAGAAACAACATTTAAATTCAGTTCCCTCAGTAAACCAAGACTCTTTAATTCATCTTCACAGGTCTTGAAAATGTTTCTTTGTTTGAGGCTCTTGGGAGACGTTCCACATCTATAAACTACAGTGGGATTGTTGTGACAGTGGATTTATCTGCAGGAAGCTGTTCAGTCTCCTGTAGCCAACACTGTCACTGCTGTAGGTCACTTCAGACAGGAAGTCATCGGCTCATTAAACACGTGAAGATTTTAACTTAGAGTAACTAATAACTTTGAAACAGTTCGCTCTGCAGTTCATCTGGGTCCAGGTCTTTTGATTATTTATAATTGATTAATTATATCAGAAGGACTTGGTGTTATAGCTGGTAAGTAATGACAGGGTGTTCCTGGTCTGCTGTCTGTCTGGCTGGATGCACATCCGTTAACGTCCGTGTGATCTGCGTTGTGACTGTGTTGATTGAAGGAAGGACCCGGACCCGAACAGCTACTGGTTGCTCCTTTGATGCAGGCTGTACAGCAGAGGCGTCTGTACAAATCAGGAGAAAACAAGAAATGCTCTGTAACATGCAGTCTCTTCCACACACGCTGTTCATCAGTCTGTTAGCAAATAAACACACAGGAAACCCCGTAGCACTGAAAAACATGTGTCTCCTATTGTGCTGCCCCTTTAATGTCGGTTTCAGACCAAATGCGAATTTTCGCCTCGCAGCACTTTCCTTGCATGAGTACATTCGCTGAAAGTGTTCACACACAACGCGATAACGCCAATAAAAACAACTCATTACTACAACTGTATGAACCCAAAGGAAACATTCTGCTATGATAAAATATCAATAAACGGATCAAACTGTTGCCGAAATAACCACAACATGATGCAGATTTGTTAAACATTTGAATTCATGCTTTGTCAGGTCTGTCAGCAAGACAGCAGGACAACAACTTCTAAAATGTTTGTTTTCTGAATGGAGTTCGGATCGATCAGGGCTATGCTATGCTAACTTGGTCACAGTAAAGTACAACGACAGCTGGAATAAAGTTACAGACACATGTTTTCTGAACTCAGCAAGTAGTTCAGCCTCCTCGCTTTCTTTTCTCAAAGTAATGTTCAGCTTTGTCCGGTTTTTATATAAATATGAATTGTCATGTCAATAAATAAATATACTTCATTCAGTTCACTTCAATTTTATTTATATCGCACCAACTCAAAAAAAAGGTCATCTCATTACTTATCACCCTCCTGTGCCTACATTTGTCATTCTTAGACCGGAATGACTGTGAAAGTTCTTCAGCTTCAATCTGTGTTAAAAATGTCTTAATTAGTGTTTTTTGAAGAACGCTGCAGAAACACTGAGCCATGTCCAGGAAGCACTTTCTCTACTGATGAAAGTGACTTCAGGCTGAAGGGGAGGAAATTTTGGGGGGGAATATAAAGTCAGTACAAGGACGGGACTGATTCATCAAGACACACTAACTGCCAACCCTGATGATCTTTGTTGTGTCTTCATTCAGGACCTCCTGATGAAGCCTGTCAGTGTAAACTTAAATCTAAGCTGAAGAAGAAGTTCCAGTGTGTGTTTGAAGGGATTGCTAAAGCAGGAAACAAAACCCTTCTGAACCAGATCTACACAGAGCTCTACATCACAGAGGGAGGGACTGCAGAGGTCAATGATGAACATGAGGTCAGACAGATTGAAACAGCATCCAGGAAACCAGACAGACCAGAAACAACCATCAGACAAGAAGACATCTTTAAAGCCTCACCTGGAAGAGATGAACCAATCAGAACAGTGATGACAAAGGGAGTGGCTGGCATTGGGAAAACAGTCTTAACACAGAAGTTCACTCTGGACTGGGCTGAAGACAAAGCCAACCAGGACATACAGTTCACATTTCCATTCACTTTCAGAGAGCTGAATGTGCTGAAAGAGGAAAAGTACAGCTTAGTGGAACTTGTTCATCACTTCTTTACTGAAACCAAAGAAGCAGGAATCTGCAGCTTTGAAGAGTTCCAGGTTGTGTTCATCTTTGATGGTCTGGATGAGTGTCGACTTCATCTGGACTTCCACAACACTAAGATCCTGACTGATGCTACAGAGTCCACCTCAGTGGATGTGCTGCTGACAAACCTCATCAGGGGGAACCTGCTTCCCTCTGCTCGCCTCTGGATAACCACACGACCTGCAGCAGCCAATCAGATCCCTCCTGGCTGGGTTGACATGGTGACAGAGGTCAGAGGGTTCACTGACCCACAGAAGGAGGAGTACTTCAGGAAGAGGTTCAGAGATGAGGAGCAGGCCAGCAGAATCATCTCCCACATCAAGACATCACGAAGCCTCCACATCATGTGCCACATCCCAGTCTTCTGCTGGATCACTGCTACAGTTCTGGAGGAGGTGTTGAAGACCAGAGAGGGAGGAGAGCTCCCCAAGACCCTGACTGAGATGTACATCCACTTCCTGGTGGTTCAGTCCAAAGTGAAGAAGGTCAAGTATGATGGAGGAGCTGAGACAGATCCACACTGGAGTCCAGAGAGCAGGAAGATGATTGAGTCTCTGGGAAAACTGGCTTTTGAGCAGCTGCAGAAAGGCAACCTGATCTTCTATGAATCAGACCTGACAGAGTGTGGCATCGATATCAGAGCAGCCTCAGTGTACTCAGGAGTGTTCACACAGATCTTTAAAGAGGAGAGTGGACTGTACCAGGACAAGGTGTTCTGCTTCGTCCATCTGAGTTTTCAGGAGTTTCTGGCTGCTCTTCATGTCCATCTGACCTTCATCACCTCTGGTGTCAATCTGCTGGAGCCGATCTGGTCCAAAGTGTTCAGAGGAAAATCAACACGTTTCTACAAGAGAGCTGTGAACAAGGCTTTAAAGAGTCCAAATGGACACCTGGACTTGTTCCTCCGCTTCCTCCTGGGTCTTTCACTGCAGACCAATCAGAATCTCCTACGTGGCCTGCTGACACAGACAGGAAGTGGCTCAGAAACCAACCAGGTAGCAGTCAAATACATCAAGAAGAAGATCGAAGAGACTCGCTCTGCAGAGAAAAGCATCAATCTGTTCCACTGTCTGAATGAACTGAAGGATCGTTCTCTAGTGGATCAGATCCAACAGTCCCTGAGTTCAGGAAGTCTCTCCACAGATGAACTCTCTCCTGCTCAGTGGTCAGCTCTGGTCTTCATCATACTGTCATCAGAAAAAGATCTGGACGTGTTTGACCTGAAGAAATACTCTGCTTCAGAGGAGGCTCTTCTGAGGCTGCTGCCAGTGGTCAAAGCCTCCAACAAAGCTCTGTAAGTGGGATTTATTCATCAATAAATACTCTGTTATCTAAATCTATCTAAATAAATGTGTTACTACTTGTTTCCTTCCTGTTGTCTCTCCAGACTGAGTCGCTGTAATCTCTCAGAGAGAAGCTGTGAAGCTCTGTCCTCAGTTCTCAACTCCCAGTCCTCTAGTCTGAGAGAGCTGGACCTGAGTAACAACAACCTGCAGGATTCAGGAGTGAACCTGCTGTCTGCTGGACTGGAGAGTCCACACTGTGAACTGGAAACCCTGAGGTCAGATCAAGTTACACTTTGTCATGAGGAATTCCGAATCTCTTGTGTCATGATTTCAGATTCAACAGTCCAGAAATTTTGAATTTGCTCTATTTCAAAATCACACATTAAGCAGCATAAATCATAAACCTCATCTATGTTTACGTTATCTTGTCATATTGGTCTCCAAACTTATTAAAAGTAAGACAACATAAAATTTCAACATGTGGTCATAAGAGATTATAGATATATCCTGTATGAGCAAGAGTCCACATTCAACATTTTAAGACAAATATTACTTGTCTTCTTGTCTACAAATCATTCTCCAGACTGAGTGGCTGTAACCTCTCAGAGAGAAGCTGTGAAGCTCTGTCCTTAGTTCTCAACTCCCAGTCCTCTAGTCTGAGAGAGCTGGACCTGAGTAGCAACAAACTGCAGGATTCAGGAGTGAAGCTGCTGTCTGCTGGACTGGAGAGTCCACACTGTAAACTGGAAACCCTGAGGTCAGATGAAGTTACACTTTTTCATGAGGAATTCCAAATCTCTTGTGTCATGATTTCAGATTCAACAGTCCAGAAAGTTTGAATTTGCTCTATTTCAAAATCACCCATTAAGTAGCATAAATCATAAACCTCATCTATGTTTACGTATCTTGTCATATTGGTCTCCAAACGTATTAAAAATAAGACAACATAAAATTTCAACATGTGGTCATAAGAGATTATAGATATATCCTGTATGAGCAAGAGTCCACACTCAACATTTTAACACAAATATTACTTGTCTTCTTGTCTACAAATCATTCTCCAGACTGAGTGGCTGTAACCTCTCAGAGAGAAGCTGTGAAGCTCTGTCCTCAGTTCTCAGCTCCCAGTCCTCTAGTCTGAGAGAGCTGGACCTGAGTAACAACAACCTGCAGAATTCAGGACTGAACCTGATGTCTGCTGCACTGGAGAGTCCACACTGTACACTGGAAACCCTGAGGTCAGATCAAGTTACACTTTGTCATGAGGAATTCCGAATCTCTTGTGTCATGATTTCAGATTCAACAGTCCAGAAAGTTTGAATTTGCTCTATTTCAAAATCACACATTAAGCAGCATAAATCATAAACCTCATCTATGTTTACGTATCTTGTCATATTGGTCTCCAAACTTATTAAAAGTAAGACAACATAAAATTTCAACATGTGGTCAGAAGAGATTATAGATATATCCTGTATGAGCAAGAGTCCACACTCAACATTTTAACACAAATATTACTTGTCTTCTTGTCTACAAATCATTCTCCAGACTGAGTGGCTGTAACCTCTCAGAGAGAAGCTGTGAAGCTATGTCCTCAGTTCTCAACTCCCAGTCCTCTAGTCTGAGAGAGCTGGACCTGAGTAACAACAACCTGCAGGATTCAGGAGTGAACCTGCTGTCTGCTGGACTGGAGAGTCCACACTGTGAACTGGAAACCCTGAGGTCAGATCAAGTTACACTTTGTCATGAGGAATTCCGAATCTCTTGTGTCATGATTTCAGATTCAACAGTCCAGAAATTTTGAATTTGCTCTATTTCAAAATCACACATTAAGCAGCATAAATCATAAACCTCATCTATGTTTACGTATCTTGTCATATTGGTCTCCAAACTTATTAAAAGTAAGACAACATAAAATTTCAACATGTGGTCAGAAGAGATTATAGATATATCCTGTATGAGCAAGAGTCCACACTCAACATTTTAACACAAATAGTACTTGTCTTCTTGTCTACAAATCATTCTCCAGACTGAGTGGCTGTAACCTCTCAGAGAGAAGCTGTGAAGCTCTGTCCTCAGTTCTCAGCTCCCAGTCCTCTAGTCTGAGAGAGCTGGACCTGAGTAACAACAACCTACAGGATTCAGGAGTGAACCTGCTGTCTGCTGTACTGGAGAGTCCACACTGTATATTGGAAACCCTGAGGTCAGATCAAGCTATATTTTGTCACAAAAGCTCTTACCCTGCTGTGTGAGGATAGGATGTTTTCCAGGTCATCAGACTGAGATCCACAGTCCTGCAACAGTAATACAGATCTGTGGTCAGATTACAGAAACTTTCTAACTGGCAGATCCTGTCCTAACTGCTCGGTAACCAAGGTTATAATGGTTAGGAACTGATTTAGGAAAAAGGCCATTACAGATTAACAGTTCCTAAGTCAATATTCCTTTCCTAACTTCAGATAGGAAAAGTGTTTTACAGAAGCATCCTAACTTCGTAAAATCTTAAATAAACTCTCATAACTTTAGGATAGCTGTTTAGCTCTCCTAACTTTTACTTTTCCACCAGCTAGTGTTTGCTAACTTGTTTAATCTACATTGTCGCTGTTTAATTGCTTTTACAAAATCAACAAAATGTCAACGGACGGAACTTAATTGATTCTACCGATGTGTTTTATGACAAAACCCTCGTTAGTAGAAAGGCGATTATGGGCGATGTAACGCTACAGGCGTTATCGCCCATAACGTAAAGGCTTGATGTAACAAAATGATCCTAATGCAAGTCTTTGATAGAAGGAGATCGCTAGAGACAAGAAATAGCCTACATGAAAAACATGATGACGTCAGCCCGCAGCCTTTATCAGCCTTTCCCGAGAAGAACTATGGGTTTCTGCCAAGCGGCAACCTCCTTTTTATATACAGTCTGGTTTCTGCCGGCATCAGTGAGGGAGCACAGGAGGAGCGACCAGCGGCTTTCCTCTGCTCGGTGGACACAAAAGTTGCCTTTCTCTTCATATCACTTGTAAATGGACTTGTTTTCTTTTTGGCAGCATTAACCTGGATGCCGGATATGCAGCGGTGACTGTGTCCACTATTTTAGCCCACTCTCTATCTGACTCTACCCGAGTTAAGCGTTATGTGGATTTGGATTTCTCGACGGTGGTTACCAACAAAGTCATCTGACCTGAAGTTCAATGATTGTTTTGCTCCATTTTCAGTGTATATTTCAATAAAAAACTACAAAATACAGCGATTAAAATCAGTTTAGCACAGCGACGAGATAAAAGCGTCATCGGTTGCTAGGTAACAGACATAAAAGTTGATAACCGATGTTGGATTGCGTATTTAGGATTTCCTTACCTTGAGATAAGACGGATGAAGGTTTGTTGCTAACCTCCCCTTTCGCATGACATCAAACATGAGACTGAGACACCAGGGGCTTAACACACTGATTTGGTGGCGAAAACAGGGCGTTCACAGGATGAAAAGAAGTGCTGCAGAAATGTGCAGTATGACAAAAAATATTGTATTTTTATAATTAAACCATGTAAACCCATTATGTTACAACGCCTGCATTAAATTATAAACTACAAATTAGCATAATATGACCTTTTTAATATCTGATTTGCATTGGTGGATATACAGTTCACCGGCGTAGAATTGTTTGCTGAATATAATTTTTGTTGTTCAATCACTAAACATCACAAATGATTCTAAAGATTTTTTCTGAATTTGTTTCTGAACCTAAATGTACCTGAAAAAACAAACAAAAACATCCCACCTCTCAGAGGGTTTCTGTGTGTGTTGGTTTGTGTGTTTGCAGGCTGTCAGGCTGTCTGATCACAGAGGAAGGCTGTACTTCTCTGGCCTCAGCTCTGAACGCCAACCCCTCCCATCTGAGAGAGCTGGACCTGAGCTACAATCATCCAGGAGACTCAGGAGTGAAGCTGCTGTCTGCTGGACTGGAGGATCCACACCGGAGACTAGACACTCTCAGGTATGAAGAGGCCTGCTGCAGCCACTGAAAGTCTGATAGAGGAGGTGTTTTTGGTTAATGGTGGGCATGAGTGTTATATGAACATTAGCACATGGAAGAAGCGTGTTTTCATTTCACTTCAATTTTATTTTATTTGTATAGAGCCAATTCACAACAACAGTTATCTCACAGCTCTTTTCATATAAAGCAGGTCTAGACCGTACTCTTTGTGCTATTAATTACAGAGACTCATAAACAATTGTAGGCAGAAATGGACGTGGCCTATACCAGGACATTCAGCTCGATCTCCCAAACGCGTGGATATAAGATTTTTGATATACCGCCGACTTGAACACTTCAGTTCAGGTATACTCAAAAAAACGTACAGAACGTGTTAAGCCTAGTTCACACTACACGATTTTTAACCCGATTTTCCGGTCGGAGAGCTCGGTGACCGTCAGGCTGTGATCAGGGGTAAATCAGCGATCGATCGGCGGCCGCCAGTCATTATGTGTGAACTACTCAACGACGCATCAAAACAGCTCCCTGAGGCATCGCAGACACGTCGCAGACGCCAGGCAGATATCTAGCAGGCCAAATATCTGGAGGAGTCGGCCGACTCGACATCCACATCCAGCCAATGAGAGCAGGCAGCTGGCAGAGCAGGCAGCTACTTTTTCTCTGCAAAGCCCTTTTTCCTCCCCTCCAGCTCTCTGTAGCTCAGACGATCCCTGCTACCTGCGTGTGCTGATCCATTCACTGTTTCCATACGTTCATTTATTTGTGGCGGCCCGCCGCAATATCAACGCTGAGCGCCACATATTGATTTAAAACAGTTTTTGCTAACACTTTCTATGAAGGTCATCGCTATAATGACTTCTGCATATATTTATAACAGGATATAATGCGTCCATAAGACATTATAACAGCTGTAATAATCACTTTCAAACATGCATTAGGCGCTATAGCAAAGTTCATAACGTATTATGAGCTTTTGATTTAATGTTTTATAACTAACAGTAACACCAGTTTATATCATCTCCGCCCTTCTTCCATAGGACATTATAACCACCGTCTCTGCCTCCTTATAAATACACTTTAGTCACAATTTAGAATCAGTGATCTAAAATGGAATAACAGCTTATACTAATGTTTAAAGAGGTGGTATTCTGCTGTTTGTCTGTCCCCCTCTCCTTTATTGAGTTATAAACCTTTTTGTGCTGTAACAGGTTTGCAAAGTGAAAAAGCCCAAAGTCCAGCCCAAAGTTAGTTCCCATCTACAGTGTTGGGCAAGCCACTTGGAAAATGTAGTGAGCTAAGCTACTAGCTACTCTACATTAAATGAAGCTTCACTACACAGAAGCTTCCCCCCCCAAGTGAAATGTAGCAAGCTAAGCTACAGCAACGTGGCAAAAGTAGCTTAGTTACATCTAAGCTACTTTTAATTTTTTAATAGTTTATAGTTAGGTCATTTATATATAAATATTTATATACACACACTCACACACAACATAGGCCTAGTTTATATTGAACCAACTTCATTCCACAGTAGCAACAGAAGAAAGACTAAAACCTGCTCCAGTGTGTGAGAGAGCTAAATCAGACACAGAAACTCTCCTACTTCCTGCCAGATCATTGCTGCTAAATGTACTTCCTCATGCAACAAACGGAGAACCATTGTTGTTTGTATAAATCAACTTAATTATCAAATTAATAAATTTAATAAATTATTAATTAATTAATTAATTAATTGCATATATTTTTTATAGTTTATATGTGACTTTGTGCTCTGGCAAGATTCCAACCTAAACATCTGTTCTTCTTTTTTTCAAAAGAAATAAATTACTGGGGCATTTCTACCTTTGCTACAACTAATCTGTTATCTGCAATGGATTTTGGTCCAGTAACAGAAGTGAACTGTCATCTAAGCTGTGTTCAAAATGATGTTTAAAGATGCTTTATGAATAATGAGATTATACTGGGTGTCTGTGGGATTGGTTAAGATTATTAGTAGCTACCCACCACTGACAAGATGCTGGTCTAGCAGCCAACTTGTTGATGCTGGTGTTGACCACAGGACAGGAACTCCCACCGATGTCCACTCGGCTTTTGGCCATACTCCAAAAAGAAAAGGATATGGCTAAATGTAAATTCCACCTGCTGAAATTAGCCGGCTGACTGGCGGGCTTCCCTGTGCTCAGAGCTTAATAACATTACGTTGTATAATTATACTGTTTCTTCCTCACGGCTGCTTTGAATCGCTGCCTCTCCGACACAACAACACCGTTGAATTTCAGTCTGCATTCACATTTTGTTGAAACAGCAGCTGACATTTCCTTGGCGATAGCAACAAGCTGGCACATTCAGGCAGTTCAGAGGCCGTTTTACTTTGAAATGTGGAGGCACCATCACGTGGTCTCCGAAAGCAGCCGAATGACACCAGTCCATTTTTCTTTGTGTGAAGAACTGAGATCCACAAATACAGGCGGGACTCACAAATGTCTGTTTGAAAGATTTTCACAAATGTGCTTCATTTATTTGTAAACTATTAAATATATTCACAGATATTTTTTGATTTGTGGAATTTGTTCATGTGTTTGCAAATCTGTTTAATATTTGCAAAATATTTTTGTGAGTTTGTGTTTTATATTTCCAGATGACA
This sequence comes from Lepomis macrochirus, assembly GCA_024633595.2. Lineage (NCBI taxonomy): Eukaryota > Metazoa > Chordata > Actinopteri > Centrarchiformes > Centrarchidae > Lepomis > Lepomis macrochirus. The sequence continues at coordinate 23,896,548 of JALXJV020000025.1, read as the reverse complement.
CATTTCCACACAGATCGCTCATCTGTTCACACAAATAATATTGAAACATAAATAAGCCCATAAATGTCCATGTTTGATGCTGCTCTGACCCCCCTCCTCCTTTCAGGGTGGAGCCTGCTGGAGTCCGATGGTTGAGACCAGGTCTGAGGAAGTGTAAGTGTGTTTTTCATTTGATTCATGAAAACAAAGCAGCACACATTCAACCATCTTCAGACTGTGACATCACTCATTCAAAGAGCCAATCAGTGAACAGATGATAGATCTTGAGCAGCTGCTTAGTGGCCAGCAGAATGTGTCACAGTGTGAATGTGATCAGGGTCTTCCTGCAGAAAAGATACTTCCTCTCAGTGAAGTTCTGCTGAACATATAATGGTTAAAAAATAAATTTAAAAGTATTTTAAAAATCTATAACTGTATGTCTCTTTTTCGCTATCAGATTCCTGTCAACTCACAATCGACACAAACACAGTAAGCAGATGGATCAAACTGTCTGACAACAACAGGAAGGCGACATATGTGGAGGAGGATCAGTCATATCCTGATCATCCAGACAGGTTTGACAAGGTCCATCAGCTGCTGTGTAGAGATGGTCTGACTGGTCGCTGTTACTGGGAGGTCGAGTGGAGAGGAGGAGTTGATATATCAGTGAGTTACAGAGGAATCAGAAGGAGAGGAGGCAGTAAAGACTGTGTGTTTGGAGGAAATGATCAGTCCTGGAGTCTGATCTGCTCTGATGGTCGTTACTCTGTCTGGCACAATAACAGAGCAACATCCATCTCCTCCTCCTCCTCCTCCTCCTCCTCCTCCTCCTCCTCTGGTAGAGTAGCAGTGTATGTGGACTGTCCTGCTGGCTCTCTGACCTTCTACAGAGTCTCCTCTGACACACTGATCCACCTCCACACCTTCAAAACCACATTCACTGAACCTCTTTATCCTGGATTTGGGCTCTGGAGTTCTGGTTCCTCAGTGTCCCTGTGTTCTGTGTAGCAGGGAGAGTCTCCTCCTGGTAGAGAACAGATCAGATCCCAGAAATCTTTCAGCTTCTTGTAATAAATCCAAAGTGATTCAAAGTGATTGAACAGATTCCTCATTTCCATTGTAAACTTCTTCCACTTCCAGTCCTTTAAAGATGGAAGCTCTGATCATTAAATGGTGGAAATGCCGTTGACTTGTACCTTCTGTCATGTGTTGCTTTGAATTCTGGCTCTTGTTCCAATAAAAGCAGAATGTTACTGTGAGTGTGTTTGTTGTCTTTCTCAGCTCAGGACTGCTGACACCATTCAGCTGGGAGGAGCTTTTAAGGTGGGATTAGTGTGGTGAAGGCTGTTATATGGTTTTAAGGTGGTATTAGTGTGGTGAAGACTGTTATATGGTTTTTAAGGTGGTATTAGTGTGTTGAAGGCTGTTATATGGTTTTAAGGAGGTATTAGTATGTTGAAGACTGTTATATGGTTTTAAGGAGGTATTAGTATGTTGAAGACTGTTATATGGTTTTAAGGAGGTATTAGTATGTTTTAGACAGTTATATGGTTTTTATTGTGGTATTATTATGTTTGATATATTTTTAAGGAGGTATTAGTGTGTATAAGAAAGTTATATTGTTTTTAAGGAGGCATTAGTATGTTGAATACTGTTATATGTTGTTTTAAGGTGGTATTAGTATATTGAAGACTGTTATATGGTTTTAAGGTGGTATTAGATTTTTGAAGGAGGTTCAAAGTTTAAAAGTGGTTTTAATATTTGTTGCTGGTTAATAAGTTTTATGGTGTATGTGGATTTAAGGTGGTATTAGTATTTTGAAGACTGTTATGTGGTTTTTAAAGTGGTATGAGATTTTTGAAGGTGTTCCTGTCCTGTGTCTTTTTAAGGTTGTTTCAAAGTTTAAAAGTGTTTTAATATTTGTGCTGGTTAAGAGATTTTAAGGAAGCATTGTTTTTAACATCGTATTAGTACTTTTTCACCTGATTTTAAGGTGGTATTAGTATGTTGAAGACTGTTATATGATTTTAAGGAGGTAATAGTATGTTTTAGACAGTTATATTGTTTTTAAAGGAGGTATTAGTATGATGAAGACCGTTATATGGTTATAAGGTGGTATTAGTATGTTGAAGACTATTATATGTTGTTTTAAGGTGGTATTAGTATGGTGAAGACTGTTATATGGTTTTAAGGTGGTATTAGTGTGGTGAAGGCTGTCATATGGTTTTAAGTTGGTATTAGTGTGTTTGATATGTTCTTAAGGAGGTTTTAGTGTGTTTAAGGTTTTTAAGATTGGATTAGTATGTCTAAGACTGTTATATGGTTTTAAAGGTGGTATTAGTATGTTTAAGGCAGTTCTATAGTTTTTAAGGTGGTATTAGTTTTCTTAAGGTGGTCCTGTCCTCTGGTCCTGTGATTTTTAAGGTGGTATAAAGTTTAAAGGTGGTTTTAATGTTTATTGTGGGTTTAAAGGTTTTTTAGGTGGATGTGGTTTCTGTCTGGGTGTCCCAGCTGGATTCAGACCGTTTTGGCTCGTCCCCCTCTGGGTCCCGGCCTCCCTGGTTCCACACCATGCCGGTCCGACTGCCTCGAGTGCAGCGAGTTCGCAGAAACAGGGAAAAATCCTGAAGTCAGCTAATAAAATCTCCACTAGAGTAGAAGGTAAACTCAGCGGAGGTTTCTGAAACAGAAGAAATCCTGAAGACGGGACGTCAGCGTCCTCAGTGGGAGCTACGCTCCTGTTTCCTTTGGATGTTTGAAGCTCAGAGTTTCCAAATGTGCTCTGAAAGACACAAAGACATGTGAACATGAGGACTGACTGATGTGGACTCCTAGAGGAAGAAGCAGAGGAGTTACTGCCCTCCAGTGGTCACTCTGAGTCACTACAACACTACATTACACTGATGTGGGGCCAACAGGACTCAGACTTCTTATTAGGATCAATATGTACTAATCAGTACTGATGAGGGTTGGTGGATCCTTCCTTCCAGTCACTTCCTGTTCCTCTGAACCTTTTGGAGCTTTTAAAAACAGCTGCAGGAAGTTTTTATTTAATGACGTGAAGAAGAGAGAAGCTGAACGGTTCTAATGTTGGAACAGCAGAACCATAAATCCTGTAGAGATCTCTGCTGAGTTACTGATTTTTGAGATGTTTTGAGATATTGAGAGGACAGATTCTCCTTAAGGGGGCTTTCACACCTCGTTTGGTCCAGACTTTAGAAACAGTCGGCCTCTCTTCAGACGGAGGTGCAGAAGGATTGATTTATCTTGTGTGTTTGGTGAAGTAACCTCGAGGACAGTTGGTGCTAGTTTCTCTGCTCCTGAGCGAGATAAAAGATAAAATCTTGTCAACAGCGCTGAGTGACCAGTTGATTAATTCCATTTGATTGTTTCAGGAGAACAGCAGGCAGGTGGTCAGAAGAGAAAAGTTTCCACACAACAAAAGTGGACAAAAATAGGAGCAAGCCAAGATAAGAGGGGAGAGTAGGAAAAGCTGCTCTGGACGCAGGAAGCAGGAAGAAGCTATAAACTGACAACAAGCTACCGTTTCCAAACAGTCAGTGTCAGGTACAGGGAGACGCAGCCACAGAGACGATGACGACAGGACGCCAGTAAAACTAACCCAACGTATCAGAACAGGAACTTTGGTTTGGACGTTCAGGTGTGAAAGGGCCCTTATTTCCTGCTTGGTTTGAGACACCAGGAGACATTAATGTGACTGAGACCCCATTTACACCTGGTATTAAAATGCGATCTGTATCCAGATAAGTTATCCGGATAATAAAAAACGCATGTTAATGCAAGGTGTAAATACGTTGTGATCGGATTGTGATCTGCCTGACCACATCTGGAGGTAGTCTGGCTCGCATTGTGTTCAGATCTTTACTAGGTGTAAACGCAATCCGTACGACGTGATGGCATTCGTACCTGCCAAACGTCATCCTTCTGCCCTGACCCCTGACCTCTGCCCGCGAAAACTACACCCCTCAGAAGTAACGTTAAGCTAAATGGACGACAAAAGTAGGAAAGAAAGTTAACATTAAAAATGGAAGATTCACGTCCCTGGAGCCATCAGGAAACAAGATGCCTAATAGCTTTATGGGGTGACAGCACTGTTCAAGCAAAACTGGACAGTTCCTACAGAAATCGGTCAATTTACGAGGACATTTCAAAACAAATGGAAGAAGAAGGCTGGCCGTGGACCTGGCTGCAATGCCAACGGAAAATAAAACATCTAAAGGTAGCTTATCATAAAGCTAAAGATAATAATAACAAAGCGGACGGCGCAAGGACAACTTGCCCGTTTTTTGAAGAGTTGGATAAGATTTTATCAGACCGTCGCGACATCTCAACCTGCTTTAACGTTGGACAGTCGCGGAGCCAGCCACCGACACCGGCGATGACACCGACTTCGACTTCAAATGATAAAGGTAAGCAATCCTGGTAACACTAACGTTAAAACGTAATTAGGCTAATTTCTTAACTAAATAAAGTTGCTAACCTATCATCTATAGCGTTAGCTAACCTAAGACAAATTAATATAATAACTTAGCTCACAAATTCTGACGGTTCCGCTTTGAGATTGTGACTCATATTTTCATTGCTTAGAGAACTCTCTGAACTTAACATCGGGAGAAGGAACTGAGCAGGACAATGGTCCATCCTCAACTCCCGTGGGCCAACCGTCCAGCTCAGATGAGGTCCCATGCTCGAGCAAAGGCAAGAGAACCTCTGCAAAGGATGCAGGTAATAGGCTACATGATATTGGTCTCCAGGTACAATCATAGACTGTATATACAAAGGGTACAGGATGCAGCTCCATCTCTCCTTATTACCTTGTCCTATCGAGCCGTTCTTATACACTCCTCCTCTCACTCAGACTAGTTCTGGTGTTTATTATTATTGTCTTTTATGTTAGAAGCTTATATAGTTTGCTTGTGAACTAAGCAAAATGATAAACAATTTGTAAAAGTAAATGATATCTTTAGTGAAAGTTTTATCAAGTGCTAAATGAATAAAGCCTTGATCTTACATTGTGTTCTTTTTACTTTTATGGAAATTTTATGTTTCATTAGTTTTCATACTTTCTGTCAAGATTAACAGCAGCAAATACCAACTTTAAATGAATTCCATCATTAATGTAAAACCTGTGTGTGTCCCATTAATAGGTGGCAGTGCTGGAAGCAGCCGGAGAAAGAAATCCAAATTTGACACATCACTTGAGGCGTTTGCAAAGGCCATCACATCTATTTCTACAATTGACAATGAACATCAACTCAAATTACAAGCAGCACAACATGAGCATGAGAGAGCTATGTTTGGAATGTTAATGCAGTCCATAACCACACAAGTCCAAAATTCACAGCTCCATCAGCAACACTTTCCCACACCTCAGACCCAACTTCCTTTTCTACGTCCGTACATGCACCGTGGACCCCAGTACCAACCACCTTGTTCTCCATATGACCCTCGGGTGCCATTTTCCCAGCAGCCTCCTTCCCAAGATCATGGCATGGAACAGTCCTTCCTCCAACTTCTGGGGCAGTTTGAACCCCCTGTGGCAGTACACAACCCTCCACCTTCTCAACGCGACCCAAAGCCACAGGAGGAAAAAGAGGAGGAAGACAATGACCGCACTCTGACTAGCATTTAGTAGTCAAAGGTATTTTAAGTTGTTTGGATGTTCTTCATGAGATTGATTTAAATGTTGTATATTTTCTGACTTGCAGTTTTTAATACTTACTGTTCTTTAATATTTGAAATATTTTAATATTAGCATTTTTAATGGCGCATTTGCAACTGTTTTGAACTTTAGATGAGAATTCAGCATTCAAAGAATAGATGGTTTTGTTTAAGTGTTTTTCTCTCATTTATAAAGGTTTACTATCTAGCATTTATCTGTTCAGTGTAAGTAAGTTTTCCAGTAGTTTAATTGTACTGTTATTAATTAGCACTTATGACTTTTTAGTGGATAATAAAGTTTATTACAAAATGCATCAGTTTAACAATGTAACTTTGTTCAATTTGCAAGTGAAAATGGACTGTACAAAATTTATTTAAGATAATTTAACAAAATAGCTAGAATGGAAATACTGTGAACTTATATACAACAAAATCTAAACTTTAAGTTAGTTATAATAACACAAAAATTGAGTGACTAAATCTGTAAAAATGTAACAGTATTACATCATATATAGAAATCACATGCGTCATGTCTGTTCATTGTGTAAAATGCATTGTGTGTCCATTACGACTCTACTTTGCACTCATTTTCATTCTGATGTGGACAGTCACTGATGTCCTCTCTGCTGAGAAAACAGCCTGGTCAGTACATCTCGGACAGCATGTGGCCCAGCATCTCTGGGTTGGGGGAGATCAGACTCATTGGGTGTATGTTCATGGGCTGATTCCATCCACGTTTCATCAAAACTTTGTGCATGAATTTCACAAAGATTGTGCAAAATGCAGCACGCTGTTACAACATGTGGAACTCGCAAGTTTTTAACATCCATTCTTTTCAGAAGACATCTCCATCGTCCTTTGAGTCGACCAAAAGCACACTCCACAGTCATACGAGCTTGGCTGTGGCGGTAGTTGAAGTACTCCTGATCGTTAGTTAGGTGGCCGTTATCAGGATAAGGCTTCATGAGCCAGCTCAGAAGGGGGTATGCTGCATCTCCTAGAAGCATGACAGGGACTGATGTGCCATGTATGTCACGGGTGACCTAGAAATGTACCACACACACACACATCTATCTCATATCACTATCTCACATAGGCCTATAGACATGACTTTGATTATGTATGTAATAGATAGATACATGCATACATAGGTAATATATTTGGATAACATCAGATTATAATGCATGAAAGTCACCGACCAATGTTGGGTTATGTGCAGGTTTAACAATATGAAAAGCAGTGAATCACTGTGCTCTATATTCACCAGTTGAAATATCTCGTTGTTCTCAGCCAGATCGTAAAGTGTGGAATTTCTCAGCACTCTTGCATCATGTACGCTTCCTGGCCAGCCAACATATGTGTTGATAAACCTGCCACATACATACATACATGCTGTTTATTTCAAACCAACAGAACTTTAATGACAGGGATATGCTGCATAGACTACTATCTCACCTAAATTTATTCAATTTGATGTAATGTCTTTTTGACATAGCCTAATGTAGGCTAAACGTGATGAACAACGAAGTAGCCTTTGACATAGACTACAGAATACATAATATATATATATATATATATATATATATATATATATATATATATATATAGGCCTATATCCTATGTTCAGAGAACTGAGGAAAAATTGGGAGTCAAAGGGGTCAATAGGCTATCTGCTATCCTTTCAGCACCAGCGTTTTAAAGATAGGGCATAATATGTGATGTGTCACTCCAGCTTAAGGTAGGCTACTATAGGAAGAAATCAAGACAGTTCACCTACAAGCTAGGGTACTAACGCCATCGGTGGGGGGCAAAAAAGCACAATCTGGGACTAAAGTTTTTTTTCTTTTACCAATAAAAGTAGGCCTACATAAGGAATTAGGCCAATTTAACATTTTAACATTTTCCACAGGCTTTTAATTTTGAGGTCTACTTTTCCCCTTCTATCTATTTGACCGGAGTTAACACCTCTTACCTTCCCCTTAACAATCTATGCAGCAGGAGTCTTGGCTAACGGTTTGGCTAGGTCATAAAAACCCGTGTTACGTAGGCCTAGCCTATATGAACTTTAGAGACACATTCATATTTACCTATACTGGTGGTCAACAACAGCTTGAAGCACAACAGAGTGGCAACCTTTTCTGTTGAAATATGCAATCGCGTTGTGCTCTGGGGCTATGACAGGTATGTGTGTCCCGTCAACAGCTCCACAACACTGAGGGAACGTCCAGCTCCTCAAAGCCGGTCACCACATCCCGAAGTCCTTGTCCCTTGGGCAGTTCGATACAGTGACCAAACACAGACCGTAGCGCAGGCACGTGCAGAGGGGGGTGCGATGGGTGCTTGAGCACCTGCCCTTTTGCCCTTTGCTGCCCAAAGTGCCCTTTTTTCAAACGCGAAATTTCCTTCATTTTATTTATTTTAAATGTTGTAAAGGCCCTTTTGTCAAGGCCTGTCCGATCAAACTATTATTAAAATAAATTAATAATAATTTCGCAGTAAATAAAATAACCCACATTATGACTTTTCACCTGATGACCTCATCCGTGACGAGCCCTCCCGTTCAGACATCGTTTCAGCAGCTCTGCCTACAGGACGCATTCGACTCCGCCGGTAAGAGTTTGCTGCAATGTGCTTGTTGTGGATTGTTGCAAAGAGAGCAGCACAGCTGTGTTTATCGCTGTGTGTATAAGCCTCCCTGTAGAAGTAACATCAGCTGCCGGCTAACACGCCGACACGCCGACAGCTGGCGTTACTTCTACACTATAAACTAAGGTGCTCTGTTCACTTCGGCTCTGTTTTGGGAGAAAAGCTTCACGGCGTCGAGAGGTCTGATCTTTTCTGTGTAATTTGACTAAAATCTTTGTAATTTGACTAAAATCTTTGCACTTGAACCGGGATTATTAAAGTAACTAATAAAAGCCTTGTGCCTTAAAATAAGTATAACAACACTGGTAAAATTCTGAGCCTATTCCCCTGACTTACAGCCTTCAACCCTTTAAAAAAACATTAAATTCAGAACAGTATTGAATATATTTACATTTGACAGCAACAGTAGTGTTTACAACAGCTCAACTACAATAAAAACTCAATAACTGGAAATACATATAAAATGTCAGTGCCGATGTAAAATAAATAATATTCCTGACATCAAAGTAAAGAGTGAAGAAGAAATGGCCCTATAAGATTCAGAAAAATGTATGAATTGTTAAAACAAACATAGGATATATATTAGCTGATTAAACAATTATGTGACCATGAAAAGATGCAAAGATTGTTGAGTGTTTGGGACTGGCTCACTAAGGAAATAAGATACCAAACCTATAGTCTGTGTTGCCTGCAGTGTGTCTACAGTATGCAAAACTGTGATAATGATTTTATATATTACATTGTGAATCTGAGATACATCTGGATTTTTATTGACTATGTCTAATCATATATCTAAATAAATTAACTAACATTAATCTTTTATAATATTCCTGACATCAAAGTAAAGAAAAAACGGCCCTGTTAGATTTCAGATAAATGTATGAAATGTTTGTGAATCTTATTTTCTCCACCTGCAGCTTAGTGTGCAGCTCTGTGAGCGTCTCCGAGTAGTCAGCCTTGGCCGAGGCTGCAGTATTACAACAGCTCAGTCACTGTGAGCTGGTCCCAAACACTCAACAATCTTTTATGGTCACATAATTGTTTAATCAGCTAATATATATATCCTATAGTTGTTTTCATATCTGTAGTCACAGATCACCTCCAGTAGTATCAGCATCAACACAACAACAGCAGCATCCATAGCAACCCCTCAACAGCAACTGTTCCCTGTAAGTTATCAGCCCAGTGTTTTAAAGCTAGTGTTGGGCATTCGCTGTTTCTTTTTGCGTCACCTCATTTGCTGATGTATTGATACAGAAGCATCTGCATATGTGTGTCAACAAGGAAAACATAACGATATATTTCTATGTCAATAGCATGAGAAGAGTCCGATTTAAATTCTTGTTCCATGTGCCCTTTTTATACTTTGAGCACCTGCCCTTGTTGAATATTATTTTAACCTATCATAATCATAAGTGTTGAATATTAGTTTAACCTATCATAATCATAAGTGTTGAATATTAGTTTAACCTATCATAATCATAAGTGTTGAATATTAGTTTAACCTACCGTAAGTGTTGAATGTTATTTTAACCCATCCTAATCTTGTGTTTTGCGATCATGCACTTGCCGTGTGCTTAATATCCATCTTGTGTTTTGCGATCAAACACTTGCCGTGTACTTATTATTTCTGATTTACGACCATGAGCTCATTATTTCAGATTTACGACCATGCACGGCGCCATGCACGCGCCATGCACACGCCATACGACCGGGCACCGCGCCATGCGCTCACTATGTGCTCATTAATTCTGATTTATTGTCTGACCTCTTGACCATGTATACGACTAGGTGCTCATTAAATAGACAAACCATGGGAACTCACTTACAGAACTGTCAGGCGCCGTATGATCGATTGGGATGCTGGCACGGCAATACAGGCCTGCTGCCAAAAGTGTGGAGGGAAGACCGTTGGGTACTTTCCAAAAGAGGCCTGTAACAGGGTTACTTGATACTTGAGAACACGGCAGTGTAGGACGATAAAATGCACTCCATGGATGATCTGACACTGTTTTGATGTGTGAAAACATGTAAACACACTTACTGAGTATATTGGTTATATGATTGTTTTAAAAAATGCACTGATAAAAGTTTAAGTTTTAATGGTATAAACAACATGCCTTAAGACTTTTAAAAAATACGGTGAGAGTAAAGTTGAAACCTAATGGTAAATTTCTGATCCTGAGAGATATAAAAATATATAAAAAAGGGATAAATTATGATAACAAACATTAAAGCAAAGCATCTAAAAAGGGTTTAATCTTGAATATGTTTTGATAAATAATACACACAAGAGGCCACCAGATGGCACCATAGGATAAGAAATTTACCATTTTTAGAGGAGTGGTCAGCAACACCTACAGGAGGAGCTAAGGTGTAACACCCACTTTGTGGGTAAAGTGAAAGGTGAATATAAGGCGATGTAAGTTGACCGTTTCTCAGTTTTCATCCTTTGGACCTGCAAGGATGTTGCTCGGGTTTATTTGTCTTTTTTGGAAATAAACTCTTTTGCACCGACTCTTGATCGTCTCCAGTGAAGTTTTTGACTACAAAGAATCAGCGAAAGAAGAAAACTAATAGAGTATTATTTGTTGAATTTATTACGTTGGCGAGGAGTAAGATCTAGGCCTTTACTGGCCCAGCCTAGCCTTATTTCTGACCCGACACCCTTCCAAAGGTCTCTGCACGGCCCTGCCGTAGCGCTCTGGCGACCTGGTAGACTCCATGGCATACAGTTGCTGTACTTATTCCAAAGAGATGAGAGATTGTCCTGTACCCAGACCCTGTGGCATAATACCAAAGCGCAGCTGCTACTCTCTTCTCCACAGACACCGACGACCGCAGCAGAGTATTTCTCCGTGACAGCAGAGGCCGCAACTTCACGCAGATGTAGTCGAACAAATGTCGGTTCATTCTGAAGTTTGCCATCCAGTCATCTTCGCCAAAAGACCCCAAGACAATACGTTCCCACCACTCATTACTCCGTTCTCTCATCCACAGAGACCGGTTCACTGTCGTAGCATTCACAGTAGCCGCAAAAACAACAGCTGCAAACAGGGCCTGTCGTCTTTTTTGTTTGCTCCTAATAGAAAAACGTTGAAAATGACCCCTACCGCGACAGAGAAAAAGTAGAAACAGGCGGTACAGTAATAGCATCTCTAACGATCCTACACCTGCCATGTTGACAAACTACAGCTGATTTCCCGCCACCTCAGTGCTCACGCGCAGGTGTCACCCTGGACAGAGATCCGAACTCAATGTGGATAACGAGAACGCATTAAAAATACAAGGTGTAAACGCAAACGTAAGATCAGAACACTTATTATCCGGATAACTTATCTGGATACAGATCGCATTTTAATACCAGGTGTAAATGGGAGTGATGTGGATGGTTTTATTGTTAGTGTGGTATTTTATGCTTTGAGTTAATAACCAATGAGACGTCCTGATGACTTAATGCAGTGATGGACATGAGGTTGACATGTTGATGGACGTGAAATGAAGCAGAAGTTTCCTGCAGCCTGTGAACTTTGCACAGCTGTTAACAGTCTCTGGAATAGAGAATGGGCAACTACGTCATGACATTTTGGGTAGCGGCGGCCATCTTTTAGGACATGGTTGTAACACCAATTGGTGGCGGTAAAGTACAGTAAAGTACTTTGTTTGCCAAACGAGGTTGTATAGAGAAGAATAAAAAAGGTAAACAAACACACACGGACCGTGCGAAGATAAAGCACAAGGTTATCTACCGGGAGAAGCTAAACAAGGAAGCAAAGGAGCTACTTGGAGAAAATAAAGGCAATTAACGGGCTCGATCCGTACGAACACAAAGAGTGGTCGACTGAGCTGAATAAGCTACCGCAAACAACATTTCCTGACGTGTTTTCTTACCTTGTTTGTGGTGTGAGCTCATACACATTTGAGCAGTTCTGAAATTATAAATCTCTTGATCATCACTGTACTAATGGTTGGGTTCAGTACCTGGAGATTTACAAACTCAAAGAGCAGAAAGCTAACGTTAGGTGATCACCAGACACACCTCTGTCACCAAACTAAACTCAACAAAAAACACCGCAAGTTAAACTCTGCGTCGTATATTCTTCTTTTTTACTTAGGAAACATTTTGGTTAAGTTGTTTACTTTTATTAAATGTAATTTCCAGGCGAAACGTTGTTGTTTCTGCACTGTTCTCGGCTAGTTTCTGTACTAAATCAGAATCAGGTTTATTTCCATGTACATTTTCACATACGAGGAATTTACCTTGGTTTATTGGTGCTTAACAGTACACATAAACATAAAGAACTAGTAAAGAGATCAAAAGTACATGTCTACATAAAATACAGGAGATTTGACTATGAATTAACAACTATTTTCATGGTGTGTAGCCTAAATGTGAGTTCCATTGTTTTCCTTCCAAGCAGGAAAGCTGAAAAATCTTACTCCATTTGTGTTACGTTTTCCACGCCGATCGTGACAATTTATAATGCAGCACGCGTTCACCATTCTGTCGTGTTTCTAAATTGAATTACTTATAAAATATACCACCACCTACACAGTCTACCACCAATACTACTACTACTACTACTACGCTGCTGCAACTACGTTTCTCCCGTAACATCCGTGTCCTAAAATCCCACAATGCCTGATCGGCTGGCGTCACGATCCCATTCTCTATAGTTCAGGCT
>JALXJV020000025.1:23804194-23883056 GCA_024633595.2 Lepomis macrochirus | reverse complement strand
TTTATCTCGCTCAGGAGCAGAGAAACTAGCACCAACTGTCCTCGAGGTTACTTCACCAAACACACAAGATAAAGCAATCTTTCTGCACCTCCGTCTGAGGAGAGGCCGTCTGTTTCTAAAGTCTGGACCAAACAAGGTGTGAAAGCCCCCTTAAGGAGAATCTGTCCTCTTAATATCTCAAAAATCACTAACTCAGGAGAGATCTCTACAGGATTTATGGTTCTGCTGTTCCAACATTAGAACCGTTCAGCTTCTCTTCTTCACACGTCATTAAATAAAAACTTCCTGCAGCTGTTTCTAAAAGCTCCAACAGGTTCAGAGGAACAGGAAGTGACTGGAAGGAAGGATCCACCAACCATCATCAGTACTGATTAGTACATATTGATCCTAATAAGAAGTCTGAGTCCTGTTGGCCCCACCTCAGTGTAATGTAGTGTTGTAGTGACTCAGAGTGACCACTGGAGGGAAGTAACTCCTCTGCTTCTTCCTCTAGGAGTCCACATCAGTCAGTCCTCATGTTCACATCTCTTTGTGTCTTTCAGAGCAGATTTGGAAACTCTGAGCTTCAAACATCCAAAGGAAACAGGAGCGTAGCTCCCACTGAGGACGCTGACGTCCCGTCTTCAGGATTTCTTCTGTTTCAGAAACCTCCGCTGAGTTTACCTTCTACTCTAGTGGAGATTTTATTAACTGACTTCAGGATTTTTCCCTGTTTCTGCAAACTCGCTGCACTCGAGGCAGTCGGACCGGCAGGGTGTGGAACCAGGGAGGCTGGGACCCAGAGGGGGACGAGCCAAAACGGTCTGGATCCAGCTGGGACACTCAGACACATCCACCTAAAAAACCTTTAAACCCACAATAAACATTAAAACCACCTTTAAACTTTATACCACCTTAAAAATCACAGGACCAGAGGACAGGACAACCTTAAGAAAACTAATACCACCTTAAAAACTATAGAACTGCCTTAAACATACTAATACCACCTTTAAAACCATATAACAGGCTTCACCATACTAATCCCACCTTAAAAACCATATAACAGTCTTAAACACACTAATACCTCCTTAAGAACATATCAAACATACTAATACCACCTTAAAAGCATATAACAGTTTACAACACACTAATACCACCTTAAAAACCATATAACAGTCTTCAACATACTAATACCACCTTAAAATCAGGTGAAAAAGTACTAATACGATGTTAAAAACAATGCTTCCTTAAAATCTCTTAACCAGCACAAATATGAAAACACTTTTAAACTTTGAAACACCTTAAAAAGTCACAGGACAGGAACACCTTCAAAAATCTCATACCACTTTAAAAACCACATGACAGTCTTCGAAATACTAATACCACCTTAAATCTACATACCACCATAAAACTTATTAACCAGCAACAAATATTAAAACCACTTTTAAACTTTGAACCTCCTTCAAAAATCTAATACCACCTTAAAACCATATAACAGTCTTCAATATACTAATACCACCTTAAAACAACATATAATAGTCTTCAACATACTAATGCCTCCTTAAAAACAATATAACTTTCTTATACACACTAATACCTCCTTAAAAACATATCAAACATAATACTACCACAATAAAAACCATATAACTGTCTTCAACATACTAATACCTCCTTAAAAAACATATAACAGTCCTCAACATACTAATACCACCTTAAAAACCGTATAACAATCTTCAACATACTAATACCACCTTAAAAACTGTGTAACAGCCTTCAACACACTAATACTACCTTAAAACCATATAACAGTCTTCAACATACTAATACCTCCTTAAAAACCATATAACAGCCTTCAACACACTAATACCACCTTAAAACCATATAACAGCCTTCAACACACTAATACCACCTTAAAACCATATAACAGTCTTCACCACACTAATACCACCTTGTGATTCTGGAGGCAGACACTGTCTCTACATCCGGTTGAGTGGACGCTGGTGCGTTTTGCAGCCGCTGCTCTCCGGTAACTATTTTAACTATTTTAAGTTATTTTAACGTTCTGACGGATCACTGGGCCGTGTATTTACACTCAAGCGAGCGCAAAAGCCTTCGCCTTCACTTGGAACGTTTTCACTTAAGTTGCCATCCTAACGTTTTGGTGTGTGAGTGTGGTAAACTAACCTCATTCTCCACCTCATTCTCCACTCGTCTTCTCGACTCTACGCCGTTGCTGCTGTTGGCTAGCTTTCCGCTGCCGTTCAATAATGTCGGCTTGCAAGTTTTACATGTGGTTTATCCTCCTCTGGACTGTTCTTTCAATTCTACATCGACCCGGGGCAGGCCTGACCCAATATACAGCGGCTGATCTCCTCCTGCTCCGCGGGCTCCTGTCTGTGCCTCCCCCGCCAGTTCTACAGCAACACCCGGAGATCGCGCTCCTTCCCCGCCGGAGATACATCCACCGCGGATCTCGCCGGAATTTCCACCTCGACGACTCCAATCCTATTACATCACTCTGGTCCACTTCTCACCGTTCCCGCCGATGCTCAAATCGGGCCGCTGACTGCGGTTCGCTTGCTTACCTGGCTAGGGCAGCAAGCCCGGCCCCCGGCTACAACAACTCTACCGTCAACTTTGGTCTCCTGAATGTCCGCTCTCTCACTAACAAGGGTCAGCTTATCCAGGATCTCCTCGTTGACCGTAAGCTGGACTTCCTCTGTCTCACGGAGACCTGGCAACAACCCAGTGATTTCTCCCAGCTCAACGCCTCCACTCCACCTGGGTTTGTTTACCACTCTCATCCTCGTGGCTCTGGCCGCAGGGGAGGTCTCGCACTGCTCTATCGCGAGAAGTGGAAGATGTTGCCAGTCTCCACTCCAGTTTTCCGCTCTATGGAATGCTCTGTATTTAAACTGCCTGGTCGCACTCCCATAGTTATTGCCACAGTCTACCGCCCCCCCAAACCAAACAGCGACTTTTTAAACGAATTCTCCACACTACTCACCCACCTCTCTACTCTCTCTCCTAATGTCATTCTCCTAGGTGATTTTAATATACATATGGACAATACAAACCTCCCACTCACCAGAGACTTTACCTCCTGCCTAGAACAGTTTTGGATTCCATCAGTTTGTTGATTTCCCCACCCACATAAAAGGAGATTCACTTGATCTGATTTGCTGCTCTGGCTTAATCCCCTTCAACTGTTCTGCTGATGATGTTCACATTTCTGATCATTTTCTTTTGTCCTTCAATATCTCCCTGTCTCTCTCTGTAATCAAGCCAGTCCGCCAGATTTCTTTTCGGAATATTAAAAACATAAATACAGACATCCTATCCTCCTACATTGACAATTTGCCTATCCCTGATCTTTCTTCTCCGGACCACCTCGCCATCCATTATAACTCTGGACTTTGCAATATTCTCAACTCCCTTGCCCCTCTCAAAACCCGATCTGTGTCCTTTTCCCGCTCTGCCCCTTGGTTCTCACCAGAGCTCCGCCTCATGAAAGCCAAAGGTCGCCAACTGGAACGCCTCTATAAAAAAACTGGTCTCTACATTCACAAAGAAATGCACAAAACTCATCTTCTTCTCTACTCAAACTCAATAGCCGTAATTAAATCAAACTACTACTCTGATCTCATCTGCTCCAACGAAGGAAATTCCAGGTCTCTCTTCTCAATAATGCACAAACCCCCCTGATTCCCTGCCCTCTCACATGTATTCTACTGAGACCTGTAATGCATTGATTATCTTTTTTAATAACAAAATCAACTCCATTCACGAGCAATTACATTCGACCCCCTTGCCTCCCCTTCCCCCTTTGCCCCTCCCCAATAGCCAGTCATTTTGCTGCTTTTTATTGCCCTCCTCCTCCGAAATTTCTGATCTCATCCGTAAATCCAAGTCCTCAACCTGTTCTCTTGACCCCCTCCCCACAGCTCTGGTCAAAACCTGTCTCACTTCCATCCTCCCCCTCATAACTTCCATTATTCATTCCTCTCTCTCCTCTGGTATTGTCCCCTCACTTTTCAAAACTGCATCTGTCTCCCGATTCTGAAAAAACCTGGCTTAGATCCCACTAACTATAATAATCTTCGTCCCATCTCAAATCTTCCCTTTATCTCTAAAATTCTTGAAAAAATAGTGTCTGCTCAACTCCACGCCTATCTTACCCTCAACAGTCTTAGTGCGGCCTTTGATGCCATTTCTCACTCCATTCTCCTCAATAGACTCTCTTCTCTTGGCATCTCCCACACCCCTCTTGACTGGTTCCGCTCATATCTCTCCGACCACACTCAGTTTATTCAACTCAAATCTTTCACATCTCACCCCTCCCCTGTCACTACTGGTGTCCCTCAAGGTTCAGTTCTTGGCCCCCTTCTTTTCATCACCTACCTACTTCCCCTTGGCAATATTTTCCGCAAATTCAACATTAATTTTCATTGTTACGCAGATGACACCCAGCTCTATTTATCCAGCAAACCCACCTCCTCGCTCCCCCCTGTCCCTCACTAACTGCTTACTTGAAATTAAAGACTGGTTCACCTCAAACTTCCTTAAACTAAACAGCGATAAAACTGAACTCCTCCTTGTAGCCACCAAATCCATCCTTTCCAAAATCAATAATTTCACACTACCCATTGACAATTCGTTGGTCTCCCCCTCCCCTCAGGTCAAGAGTCTGGGCGTAATCCTGGACTCCTCCCTATCCTTTCAGTCACACATTAATAACATCTGCCGGTCTGCATACTTCCACCTTCGCAACATTAACCGCCTCCGTCCCTCCCTTACCACTCACACTGCCTCCATCCTTATCCACAGCCTCATCACCTCCCGCCTTGATTACTGCAACTCCCTTCTTTTTGGCCTCCCTCAAAAATCTCTCCATAAACTCCAACTTCTTCAGAACTCAGCAGCTCGTGTCATCACCAGAACCCCCTCTTTTCATCATATAACCCCTGTCCTTCAGCAGCTACACTGGCTCCTGGTTCAATTCAGAATACAATTTAAAGTCCTTCTGCATACGTTCAAAGCTATCCATAACCTTGCTCCTCCATATCTATCTGACCTCCTTCACATCGCCACCTCCTCCCGCTCCCTCAGATCCTCCTCCTCCATCCACCTCACTGTACCCCCTGCTCGACTCGTCACTATGGGGAGCAGAGCCTTTAGCCGCTCTGCTCCCCAGCTCTGGAACTCACTCCCACCTGACCTCCGCAGTATTGACTCTCTCCCCCTGTTTAAAACCAGACTCAAAACCCACCTGTTCCAGCTTGCTTATTTGTAAATACACTGTTCTTGTCCTTCTCCAACTGTTTTTATACTTTTTTGTTCCCTGTACCTGTTTTTATTCTGTAAAGCGACCTTGAGTGCTTAGAAAGGCGCTGTTAAATAAAAAGTATTATTATTATTATTATTATTAAAACCATATAACAGTCTTCAACACACTAATACCACCTTAAAAGCTCCTCCCAGCTGAATGGTGTCAGCAGTCCTGAGCTGAGAAAGACAAACACACTCACAGTAACATTCTGCTTTTATTGGAACAAGAGCCAGAATTCAAAGCAACACATGACAGAAGGTACAAGTCAACGGCATTTCCACCATTTAATGATCAGAGCTTCCATCTTTAAAGGACTGGAAGTGGAAGAAGTTTACAATGGAAATGAGGAATCTGTTCAATCACTTTGAATCACTTTGGATTTATTACAAGAAGCTGAAAGATTTCTGGGATCTGATCTGTTCTCTACCAGGAGGAGACTCTCCCTGCTACAAGGAACACAGGGACACTGAGGAACCAGGACCAGAGCTGGGCCAGGACCGCCAGAGCCCAAATCCAGGATAAAGAGGTTCAGTGAATGTGGTGTTGAAGGTGTGGAGGTGGATCAGTGTGTCAGAGGAGACTCTGTAGAAGGACAGAGAGCCAGCAGGACAGTCCACATACACTGCTACTCTACCAGAGGAGGAGGAGGAGGAGGAGGAGGAGGAGGAGGAGGAGGAGGAGGAGGAGGAGATGGGTGTTTGTCTGTTATTGTGCCAGACAGAGTAACCACCATCAGAGCAGATCAGACTCCAGGACTGATCATTCCATCCAAACACACAGTCTTCACCGTTTCCTTTCCTTCTGATTCCTCTGTAACTCACTGATATATGAACGTCTTCTCTCCACTCGACCTCCCAGTAACAGCGACCAGTCAGACCATCTCTACACAGCAGCTGAGGCCAGTAAAACCTGTCTGGATGATCAGGATGTGACTGAACCTCCTCCACACATGTCACCTTCCTGTTGTTGTCAGACAGTTTGATCCTTCTGCTTACTGTGTTTGTGTCGATTGTGAGTTGACAGGAATCTGATGAGAGAATCCAGCTGCAGTTATTGATCTATCATCTGTTCATTGATTGGCACTTTGAATGAGTGATGTCACAGTCTGAAGATGGTTGAATGTGTGCTGCTTTGTTTTCATGAATCAAATGAAAAACACACTTACACTTCCTCAGACCTGGTCTCAACCATCGGACTCCAGCAGGCTCCACCCTGAAAGGAGGAGGGGGGTCAGAGCAGCATCAGACATGGACATTTATGGGCTTATTTATGTTTCAATATTATTTGTGTGAACAGATGAGCGATCTGTGTGGAAATGTGTCATCTGGAAATATAAAACACAAAATGAAGATTTGGAAACTCACAAAAATATTTTGCAAATATTAAACAGATTTGCAAACACATGAACAAATTCCACAAATCAAAAAATATCTGTGAATATATTTAATAGTTTACAAATAAATGAAGCACATTTGTGAAAATCTTTCAAACAGACATTTGTGAGTCCCGCCTGTATTTGTGGATCTCAGTTCTTCACACAAAGAAAATGGACTGGTGTCATTCAGCTGCTTTCGGAGACCACGCGATGGTGCCTCCACATTTCAAAGTAAAACGGCCTCTGAACTGCCTGAATGTGCCAGCTTGTTGCTGTCGCCAAGGAAATGTCAGCTGCTGTTTCAACAAAATGTGAATGCAGACTGAAATTCAACGGTGTTGTTGTGTCGGGAGAGGCAGCGATTCAAAGCAGCCGTGAGGAAGAAACAGTATAATTATACAACGTAATGTTATTAAGCTCTGAGCACAGGGAAAGCCCGCTAGCCGCTCGGCTAATTTCAGCAGGTGGAATTTACATTTAGCCATTTCCTTTTCTTTTTGGAGTATGGCCAAAAGCAGAGTGGACATCGGTGGGAGTTCCTGTCCTGTGGTCAACACCAGCATCAACAAGTGGACAAAAAGAACAACAACAACAACCAAATTAAGAATGAATAAGTCCTTAGGATAGAAAACAAAGTTTAATGCAAACAATAGAATCAAATCCTTTTCTAATCCAGCCCACGTCTTGTTGTTCCTGTAAATACAGCTGAGCAGTCGCTAACGTTATCTGGTGCAAAGTTGTATCGCTTTCTACATTTCAGTTCACAGTTCACCTACAAACACGACCCATGTTACTATCCTGTGTACCACCAGTATTATGTCAAAGTGTTGATTCAGCCTGCAAGAAAGGATGTAATGGTAAAAAGCAAATGTGGAGCCATTTGTTTGCTAACTTTAGCCTATAGTGTTGCAGGCGGGGCCTTCATTGCAGGATTTTTGTGTGAAAGCTGGTGTGTTTTGTTGCAGTCTTATAACCGCACCACTAGTGGCCACTGAAAACTCCCTAATACCCCTTTAAGAGGACTCAGTTTTTCCACATCTATGCTGCGCCTCTGTCAGTCGGCGCTTTGCTTCCTGAGAGGAGCTAAAGATCTTTTTGCTGCTCATTATTAGGCATTTCTTTGGTTTTGGAGATGATGCAACATAACAATATGCAGTTACACAGTGAACGCTAGTCAGAAGAGTTTGAAAATACAGCAGTGTCCTTCAAATATAAACGAGGGCGTCAAAGTGGGACTGATTTCCCAGGGCCCCAATGGGGGGAGGGCCCTTGAAAATCCTGGATAGATCGATAGAAGGGAAAGAGTTAGAAAGCAAAGTGAAGGGAAACAGCTGCCTACTAATTTCTTTCCAAAGAAAGGTAATCACAATCACAACTTGTCCTGGTTTGGCTCGCTGCCTCCCCAGTCCTGGACCCTGTACTACTTCAGGAGGAACTTTGACTCTCACTACAACAGCTGTTGTGTGGTATGACCCCCCCCCTGGTTGTCATTGTTTAATTGGCACCCTGCTGACAGTTATATTGCAATGCAAAGCAGGATAAGACAACCAACTATGACTTGATCTCCGTTCCCTTTCAGCATTCTGGACAGCGCCATTCCTTCACACAATTCCTAAGGACTTCACAATTTCACAGCCCAAATTCTGGAGCTTACAGCAGGGTAATTACAGGCCAGAATATTTGACAAAAAGCCTCTACTCTCAGTCCAGCTGCTATAGCACTAAAACCATTCATTTCTATCTTTCTGGATCCTCATGGATCATGTGGAAAATCAGGTGCAGAGGGAAAGATCAATGCTGGGGACAGTTTTACAGATAATTACAGGAAATAGATAATTAAACATATATTCAGATATGCCCAGATGTTTTTTTCCTGACCGGCTACACACAGGACTTTATAAAATGTTGGCCTACTGTATAGCCCATTCAATATAGTATATAGTGTAAAATATATACTGTATTGAATAGGAAAACATAGGAAAACATAAGGCAACATACAAAAAATTAAATAAAACTATTTCTAAGGTCATTTATATAGATATATACAGTATCTCACAAAAGTGAGTCCACCCCTCACATTTGTGTAAATATGTGATTCTATCTTTTCATGTGAAACACTGAAGAAATGACACTTTGCTCCAATGTAAAGTAGTGAGTGTACAGCTTGTATAACAGTGTAAATCTGCTGTCCCCTCAAAATAACACATCACACAGCCATTAATGTCTAAACTGCTGGCAACAAAAGTGAGGACACCCCTAAGTGAAAATGTCCACATTGGGCCAAATTAGCCATTTTCCCTCCCCAGTGGAGGAGGGAGAGAGGGGGTGATAGGGGAAGGCCTAATTTAGCTGACCGCTGTTTGCACTGATTGTTGTATTTTATGGACTTGTTTTGCTGTTAGACGCTGGTATACAAGTGAAACTGTGGATCTGATGGGATGCTGTATGAAAGTGATCACCTGTCTACCTGCAATAAACAATCACACGCAGCAATGGGATATTGGATTCTTTGGACAGTCTGGCATAAAAGGTTTCCTCTATTCAGCCTCTCTGTCTTTACATTTTTGTTTTCAGATAGTCGCCTATAGTAAATATTGTAAATAAATAACCAAATATCTGAGAGAAGTCGTCATGACTCTTCTGTGTGTAACACTCATGCCCACCATTAACCAAAAACACCTCCTCTATCAGACTGTCAGTGGCTGCAGCAGGCCTCTTCATACCTTAGAGTGTCCAGTCTCCGGTGTGGATCCTTCAGTCCAGCAGACAGCAGCTTCACTCCTGAGTCTCCTGGATGATTGTAGCTCAGGTCCAGCTCTCTCAGATGGGAGGGGTTGGAGTTCAGAGCTGAGGCCAGAGAAGTACAGCCTTCCACTGTGATCAGACAGCCTGACAGCCTGCAAACACACAAACCAACACACACAGAAACCCTCTGAGAGGCGGGATGTTTTTTTTAAAGAATAGTCATGGGAATCTTCTCAGTCTACAAACTATTTTCCAAGTTCAGTTAATATCAGTAGAAAAATCCTACAGAGGTTAGCTGTTTATTCACCAATGTAAATCAGATTTTAGATGGTCATCAACTCAGTGGGTTAATGAATCCTGACCTCAGGGTTTCCAGTTCACAGTGTGGACTCTCCAGTCCAGCAGACAGCAGCTCCACTCCTGAATCCTGCAGGTTGTTGTTACTCAGGTCCAGTTCTCTCAGACTAGAGGACTGGGAGCTGAGAACTGAGGACAGAGCTTCACAGCTTCTCTCTGAGAGGTTACAGCCACTCAGTCTGGAGAGAAAACAGGAAGGAAACAAGTAACAACACATTTATTTTTTCTCCAGTTGAAAAATAGCAGAGTATTTATTGATGAATAAATCCCACTTACAGAGCTTTCTTGGAGGCTTTGACCACTGGCAGCAGCCTCAGAAGAGTCTCCTCTGAAGCAGAGTATTTCTTCAGGTCAAACACGTCCAGATGTTTTTTTGATGACAGTAAGATGAAGACCAGAGCTGACCACTGAGCAGGAGAGAGTTTATCTGTGGAGAGACTTCCTGAACTCAGGGACTGTTGGATCTGATCCACTAGAGAACGATCCTTCAGTTCATTCAGACAGTGGAACAGATTGATGCTTTTCTCTGCAGAGGGAGTCTCTTCGATCTTCTTCTTGATGTACTTGACTGTTACCTGATTGGTTTTTGAGCCACTTCCTGTCTGTGTCAGCAGGCCTCGTAGGAGATTCTGATTGGTCTGCAGTGAAAGTCCCAGGAGGAAGCGGAGGAACAAGTCCAGGTGTCCATTTGGACTCTGTAAGGCCTTGTCCACAGCACTCTGGTAGAACTGTGTCACTGCAGATTCATCTTTTCTTGTTTCAGACTTCTGGGAGGTTGGTTGTTCTTCTGCCAGCAGATTGACACCAGAGTTGATGAAGGTCAGATGGACATGAAGAGCAGCCAGAAACTCCTGAACGCTCAGATGGACGAAGCAGAACACCTTGTCCTGGTACAGCCCTCTCTCCTCTTTAAAGATCTGTGTGAACACTCCTGAGTACACTGAGGCTGCTCTGATATCGATGCCACACTCTGTCAGGTCTGATTCATAGAAGATCAGGTTTCCTTTCTGCAGCTGCTCAAAAGCCAGTTTTCCCAGACACCCAATCATCTTTTTGCTCTTTTTATTCCAGTGTGGATCTGTCTCAGCTCCTCCATCATACTTGACCTTCTTCAGTTTGGACTGAACCACCAGGAAGTGGATGTACATCTCAGTCAGGGTCTTGGGCAGCTCTCCTCCCTCTCTGGTCTTCAACACCTCCTCCAGAACTGTAGCAGTGATCCAGCAGAAGACTGGGATGTGGCACATGATGTGGAGGCTTCGTGAGGTCTTGATGTGGGAGATGATGCTGCTGGCCTGCTTCTTTTCTCTGAACCTCTTCCTGAAGTACTCCTCCTTCTGTGGGTCCGTGAACCCTCTGACCTCTGTCACCATGTCAACACACCCAGGAGGGATCTGATTGGCTGCTGCAGGTCGTGTGGTTATCCAGAGGCGAGCAGAGGGAAGCAGGTTCCCCCTGATGAGGTTTGTCAGCAGCACATCCACTGAGGTGGACTCTGTAACATCAGTCAGGACCTCATTGTTGTGGAAGTCCAGAGGAAGTCGACACTCATCCAGACCGTCAAAGATGAACACAACCTGGAACTCTTCAAAGCTGCAGATTCCTGCTTCTCTGGTTTCAGTAAAGAAGTGATGAACAAGTTCCACCAAGCTGTACTTTACCTCTTTCAGCACATTCAGCTCTCTGAAAGTGAATGGAAATGTGAACTGTATGTCCTGGTTGGCTTTGTCTTCAGCCCAGTCCAGAGTGAACTTCTGTGTTAAGACTGTTTTCCCAATGCCAGCCACTCCTTTGTCATCACTGTTCTGATTGGTTCATCTCTTCCAGGTGAGGCTTTAAAGATGTCTTCTTGTCTGATGGTTGTTTCTGGTCTGTCTGGTTTCCTGGATGCTGTTTCAATCTGTCTGACCTCATGTTCATCATTGACCTCTGCAGTCCCTCCCTCTGTGATGTAGAGCTCTGTGTAGATCTGGTTCAGAAGGGTTGGGTTTCCTGCTTTAGCAATCCCCTCAAACACACACTGGAACTTCTTCTTCAGCTTAGATTTAAGTTTACGCTGACAGACTGCAGAATGACTTCCTGAATGAAGACACAAGGAAACAGATGAATCAGTGATTGATAAAGGCCATGTGACAGTTTCATTTCCTTATATAAACATGTTTCCCTCCATCTGCTGAGCCATCAGTAAATGTCTCGTTTATCCAGCAGCTTAAATCTTTAGAGAAATCCTCTTACTGCTCTGCAGACGCTCAGCCAGCTCCTCCTGCTTCATTCTCCTCAGGAAGTGCAGTGTGATCTTCAGAAATGCCTCTCTGCTGCTCCTCCTCTGCTCTTCCTCCTCACCGTCCAACACCTCCTCATCCTCCCTCTGACTCTCTAAGCATTCTGGGTAATCTGAACTCAGACCCTTCTGGATCTTCTTCAGCTCGTTCTTCACAAAAGTGACAATGTTGTCCTCCAGCAGCTGCAACAGAATATTATATGAAGGACACAATCAAAGTCAAATCATGGAACCAAACATCAGATCCATGTTGGACAGACTGACAATCCACTGGTCTAAAAAAGTGCAGCGTGGAGATTATTGTGAACAGAATAGATGGAAAAGTAGTTGTTGTACATGTACAGACCATAAATATGGAGTCCAGGTGTGTTTGATGCTGCTGGGCAGACTGACCACTGGGAACCTCTGAGCTCTCCTGGTGGACTCTGTGGAGGAATCATGAAGAGTTAGCTCACATTATGTCTGTCCACACAGAGACAGACACAAGGTAAAGGCAGTCGCTTTGGAGCTGCTCAACAGTCAGAACGTGTGTGTGGAGAAAATGTTCAACTGAAGCCAAGAGCTGAAGACTGCTTCTACTGCTTCTACTGCTTCTGCTGCTTCTACTGCTTCTGCTGCTTCTACTGCTTCTGCTGCTTCTACTGCTTCTGCTGCTTCTGCTGCTTCTGCTGCTTCTACTGCTTCTACTGTTTCTACTGCTTCTGCTGCTGCTTCTGCTGCTTCTACTGCTTCTACTGCTGCTACTGCTTCTGCTGCTTCTGCTGCGTCTGCTGCTTCTGCTGCTTCTGCTGCTTCTACTGCTTCTACTGCTTCTGCTGCTTCTGCTGCTTCTACTGCTTCTGCTGCTTCTGCTGCTTCTACTGCTTCTGCTGCTTCTGCTGCTTCTGCTGCTTCTACTGCTTCTACTGGGAGAATATAAATGTATGTGAAGAAGAACGATGCTGAAAATAAACACACAGGTTTAATAAAACTTCTCTGGATAAATAACAGTTAAACATGAATCAGTCAGAGTTTAATGGGATTAACAGCTGACCTCTCTGCAGCAGACGGTCGGTGTCCTTTAAAATTAATGAGGCGACCCATTGACCAGTCACTCTTGAAGGACACACAGCTGGGCTCAGGTCCAGGTCCAGCAGAGGCTGGTCTCCCATAGATCCTGTTAGACAGAGAGGAAGACCACCAGGGATGGAAATGTCATTTTTAGCCTTCAGCCACAGAAGCTTCTGGAGAAACTGGCAGCTCTCAACAAGAAAAGGATCAAAGTTCACTAAAAGCTGAAGCTGAATGATTTCAGTCTGTGTGTCATCGCTTCATTTCCAGCAAATATTGGACCAAACCAGGACTAAATGTTCTGATCTCTGAGCAGATCTTACTGTTCCTGACAGATACCAAACTTAACTGTGGCTCCATCAGCAGCAGCTCTGTTGGCCTGTATTCTAACGCTTGCATTACTAGACTCAGCACAAATATCCTGACTGCTATTTACAGACTTTGGTAGGTGAAGCATTTTAGGACAAAATCCAAAGAGGAAGTTTCAGACTAAAAAGAGCTGAACTTGATTTGTGGAACTCAGACTGCTGAAGCCTCATATTATCCTCAGCTGAACTTTCCAATGTCTTTTACACAGAACCAGGACTGTGGACTCTGTCCTCCATCACTTCCATTGAAACCCCATCAGGAAGAGATCTCTTCAGGGCCAGTGTGCACAGGAGGAACAATTCCAGCCACCAACAACTCTTTCAGTGGACATATGGGCATGTCAGTGTTGTTTAGGGACAGACTGGAAAACATGTGGACCTGTCCTTTAATCCTAATCTGGCTCTGACCTTCATCATCATTCTAGGAGAACATGGACATTAGAAGGACAACTGGTCAGACTGGATTTAATGAGGACAAACATCAGCAGTGAGCAACATGAGGAGGGAGACATGAACATTTAGCTCTGATTGGCCAACACTGTTTAATACTGACACATACTCACTTTCTTTTAGATTTCTTTGTAAGTCTTTGCTTAAACATTGTGAAAAAGCCCATTGACCGGTCACTCTTGGAGGACACACAGCTGGGCTCAGGTCCAGGTCCAGGTCTGTCCCTGTCTGGTCCCTGCTGCTGCTCTGGGCTTCAACACAACACACACAGAGCTTTGAGAGTGAATAATGATGGTGGAGTGATTTGAGTCCTGGGGCCCGTTCTTCGTACGTTGCTTAAAACATCCGAGATCAAATGAGACATCCAAGATAATATCATCGGCCTAATCATGATCTGGCTAACTGGGTTCTTCAAAGCACCTGCCGGTTATGATTAGTATAGCTGGATTGAGTTATCGGAGATAATTGCGCTGCTCATGCACTGGTTTAAAAGGGGACATGTATCGATAGTAGAAACATTGATCAGCAACGCTGCTATTGGCTGTTCACCATGGCCAAAGAGCTACCAGTACTTCTCAGCAGCAGAGCAAGAGTTATTGCTAGAAGGATATACAGAATTTGAAAACTTAATTAAAACGCCAGGGAACACCTCAAAGTGTGCAAAAGCCAGGAGAGAGGGCTGGCAAAAAGTTGCAGACAAATTAAATGCGTAAGTGCTCCATGTTATGGTTCTATCACATATTCTTGTATTTTAATAATTTCATAATTGCTTAATGTCAGAGCCACCTCAGGACCCACTAGAACATGGGAACAAGTGAAAGTGAAATACAAGAACAACCTGTGGTCTGAAGTGGCTTGGAAATACCACAAAACCCCTGAAAAACTGCTTCAGTGCCAGATACACTTTGCGAATGGCACGACAGACGGCACTTTCCCCCAAGTTTTCTGCATCTCCAATAGTGTAAAGGAACGTGCCACTCGCAAAGAATTTTAGGGCAATGCACACAGTTTGTGCCGTTGTTAAAGCTCCCGACGAGTCGAACGTTTAACGTGTGGTTCCAACAAATTAATGATGTAGGCTATATGACACCCTCACGAGAAAAACGATAGCCATATCTCTCAATAAGAATATTATCGCTAGCGCTTAAAGGATCCTGTCTATCTCACAATCACGCTGACATTCAAAAGCTCTTCAATTATTCTGCCACCTTCAGCAACAGGTTCTTCTCGTAAAACGGACAAGACATGGCTGCGAAAGACTTCCCGTGATCACCTCGCTTATAAAGCCGGGATCTAATCCTGTTGACATGAAATAAGCCTGCTCGCGAGCAGGTTCAAGCTTACGCACCTGTTGCTATGACAGCAAGTCCAGGATGAGCTTCGAAGAACCCTGTATTTGCACAAATCTCAAAGTGCTACATGATAAAACAGGTAAGTTCTAGAGCAAGAGTTCAATCAAAAGCTCTCTTAAAAAGGTGGGTTTTAAGGCCACGTTTAAAAGCATCCACAGTCTGTGGTGTCCTCAGGTGGTCAGGGAGAGCATTCCACAGTCTGGGAGCAGCTGAGCAGAAAGCCCGATCTCCCATTGTTCGGAGCTTGGTTCTAGGAGTTTTTAGGAGATAAAAACCTCCTTACCGCCCCCCTCCTCCCCCCACCACCACCAAAAAAGATGTTGACTACTTGCCCTGAATATATTTTGATTTTTTTATTACTATTGTTATTAAAAACATGGAAAAGGTAACAAAAAGCCAGGTGAAAAGTAATTATATTTAACTAATAAGTGAATGTTCCTCCCAGAAGCTGTGTATGAAGCAAAATACTGTTTTCTTGGATGGGGCACTTAATAAGTGGGGGGTATGGGGGTCCTCCCCCAGAAGATTTTGAGCATTAAACACTTAATTTCCTGCATTCTGGTGAAGATTTCTCCCCTAATTTCTGCCTTTTCTGCACCAATTTAGGGTGGAAATGTCAAACAATTCAGGTGACAATTCAAAATATATAATTATAATAGAATACAATGTAGTGAGCCTCTCAGGCATTTTTCTTGCTTTTAAATATTTTCTCCTGTAGATCAACTTATTTAATATCATCCCTGCTGAGTCAACACACATGATTAAGTCTTACCTCCTCTTTTGTGGGGAAGTAACCTATTTACCCAGCTGTATTTTAACATTAACTGAGCTCTCCTTATTAGCCAGGCCCCTTACATGCTTACTAATAACTTCTATTAGCTGAGTCTCCGACATTGGCTGAGTTACGCACCCGCGTTCACGAGGGAGAGAGAGGATGAGCTCCGTGAATTCAGCTCTGCAGTCAAATACGATTTTAAATAGGCCTGGTAAATAAAATAAAATAAATAAATAAATATGTTGCGGTCACCGTTGATATTGTGGCAGGCCGCCACAAATAAATGAACGTATGGGAAATACTGTAACTTATCTGCTCATGTTCAAAACTTTCTGCACATTCAGAATCTCTCCCACAGATCAGTGTTCTCTGACATGTAGCCTAAAGAAAAAAAGACGTTATAGGAGACTCACGTCATTAGCTTATTTAAAGAGAATTCATAATATTTTACTGCATTATGTTACTGATTCGCTTCCCCTCGCCGTCTGACAGACAAAACTGAATTAAAAACGAAACTAACCGACACACCTGTGATCACACAGAAAGCTCATGAATAATTCCATACAGCTTAACTTCAGCATCTCTGATAAAGTGCTGCTAACAGTCCCCAACAGAGCGAGACAGGGCTTCAGTTTTCAACGTTACATTTTTAAAGCCGAATTAAACTTCCTATATGTCCGCTTTGGTACAAACTGTCTGCGACTCACAGCGCGAGGAGGGTCGACGTTATTCGCTGGTGTCGCAGCGAAGTTGCTTTAAGGGTCAGTCCGACAGCAGAATATCCCTCTTGTAAATGTGTAACAACTGCAATAAGGCGTTCGCGGTGTTTTCCTCAGAGAAATAAACACTTTTCCACCTACAAAGAGAGCGTCGGTTTTCTAGAGTTTACACAGTAAACTCCATGTGGGTAAAATTTTAGAGATGATACTCTGACTTCCCATTCCCCTGAAGGCAGCACGAAGCTGCACCACAACTTGCTGATGGAGAAAAAATGCACAGTCTCGTCCAGTCGCAGTGGACTAAACTGGCAGGTTTTAATGTTGCAGACCATAGTTTTTTGCAAGTAGTTCAAAGTTTAAACTCATATTGTTGTGAATCTTAAATGTAAACTCACCTTATATTTTCCATCCAACAAACGCCCCCCAAAAGCAGCTCAGCTCCCAATCTAAAAAATATTGCTTTCAGCTCCCCATCGCCTTTGAACGCCTCTGGAGCGGTACCGCCTGTTGAGAAACACTGTTCTAGGAGAACATGGACATTAGAAGGACAACTGGTCAGACTGGATTTAATGAGGACAAACATCAGCAGTGAGCAACATGAGGAGGGAGACATGAACATTTAGCTCTGATTGGCCAACACTGTTTAATACTGACACATACTCACTGTCTGTCAGACACATGTCCTCGCTTAAAAGTAATGGGGTAATTCATTGACTGGTTACTGTTAAGGGACACACAGCTGGGCTCAGGTCCAGGTCCAGGTCCAGGTCCAGCAGAGTCTGGTCCCTGCTGCTGCTCTGGGCTTCAACACAACACACACAGAGCTTTGAGAGTGAATAATGATGGTGGAGTGATTTGAGTCCTGGACAGTTAGAGATCCTCATCTCACCTCTGAGCTTTGGTCTGGCTGTCATGTTCCCCACACAGAGTGATTTTAGAGGGAGGGACTCCCTCCTCTCTGTCCTCACACTGACTCATGCTGCTGAACTCACATCCACTTTCACCTGGAGAGGAAACACAAATCATTCATCTGCACAGGACGGATATGAAACGTGAGCAAACTAAAAATACACTACATGCAGTCAGTACGTATTAATGTTCTGAGCGTTTACAGGCAGCTGTGGGCGTTTAAAGGTTCAGACATGGAGCTCCCTCACATGGGACACATTTCAAGCTGACTGGGATTTCTAAAGGGAAATCTGTGTAGGATCTGCAGCCACACTGTTTTATAAATCAAATAAAAACTGAGTGAGAGTTTTAGTTACTTTATAAACTGTTGGATTACTTTACCTATAATATTATGTCGTGTTTGTTGATCAGATGTTTTGTGTGTAAAATCTGAATATGCAAAGTAATTGTTTTGCCTGTGGGTGGGATTAAAAAAAAACAAAAAAAACAGACGCCTGGACAGAGGCTTCTTTGCTCATTACGTGGTCAACACTTTCTCTCACACAGCAGCACTACTTTCCCCAGCTGTGTGTGATAAAGCAACAAAAAGCCTGAAATGAACCAGCAGCCTCCTGCTCAATGAGAGAGGCAGATCCGCCCTTTATTGTGTCATATTAATTATTAATCATGTCGTAATGACTTTCATGCAGCGAAAATTCAACAGTTAACATTTCAGTGAACTTTGACCTTTCACCAAAACAGTTCCTTCATAGGTGACACCACCAATTTCATTGAATTCTACAGTAAAATATTTTGATATTTGCAGCAGTGATAGTAGAGGACACTAGGAAGGAGATGATATCACATTGGTGGTGTCACCTATGAAGGAACTGTTTTCTCAAAGGTCGCTAAGAACATCACAAAGACGCGTATAAGTGTTGTTCAGTGTTACTAACTGATGGCGCCCTTACTCAGTGTAATACGGTAGTAAAACTACGATGTGATGTCACTACGCGCTGTGTGCAGCCGTCCGTCTCCGTCAGATGACGAGATGTAACGTGTTCGCCTTCTTGAGTAAAATATGCCTGTGAGAGTAATGGCTGAAGTCTTGCTTAACTTCTGTGTGCATTATGGGAAGGATGCGCACAGCTGCTCAACAGTATCTTTCAGGACTTTCGGCTCGCTCACGGCCCGTCCTTACCGTAATAACTCTGCTTTAGGCGCAACAGAAATCAGACGGCGGCTGGCTTGACCACGGTTTTGCATTCGGAGGCTCCCGTTACCGCAGTCTGGCCTCCGCCTCCTCCACAGGCTGCTGCAGCTACACGGTAACAACGACTCTGTGTTCAACTTGTGAGGATGAACCAACTTCAGCTCCCCAGCTAGCAAAAATTGTGCGGACCGATTAAGGATAAAACGGCCGATCCTCGGCATGAATCTAGGTCCGATTGCTCTGCGAGCGCTCGGGATTAACGCGGCCCGATTGCGGAACCCCGAGTGAAAGGACGTAAAGCTCCCCTCCAATCCCGTTCCTTGTTTGGGCTTATTTAAACTTCATTGATTTTTCATTTATGTCAGTTTAATACTAAAATACCTGAGCATCCGTTATTTATGCAAGATTAACTGAAAATAAATCAGCACAAAGAATACAAGTTTCATGTTTAATGCATTTTTTTATTGAACCACACTTCATTCTGCTCTCTGGTAATTTAAGTAGTGTCCTTCATTCATCAAAGTCGGCTCATCACGCCCGCTCATACACACACTTTTTAACAACAGATATTGAAATAATATGACAGCATTAATGTAAATTCTAAGAGTTCAATACACTATTTTCCAATATCAACATTTTTAAACTTTAAAACATTTAATCCCACTGCATTTTTGAGTTTGGCCTATGTTGTCTGCCTGTTCGCCCTCTGGCTTCGGCCACCATCCCTATCAGAGGCTAGCTGCAGCCACCTGGTGATGAGGAGCTCTATTTCCTTTTCTGTACAATCTTTGGTCAAGGCATTCCGGCGGACTGCATCTGAGAAAAACACAAGATAGAAGAGGGCAGCATGACCATGTGATGTTACTCAGCAACCACCAAAACTTAATTTGGATGCAGGGCTCTACTTTGCACTTACATTTCCTTTTAATTTGAAAACTTTAGGAGCACCTTCTGATCAATGACAAATTAAACTTAATTATAAGGCCATTTATATTTGACTATAAAATGAATTGCCAGGGCATCTTTTTTTAACCTTATTAAATGTCATCTTTTATGTCAAATTCATAAATTGAGAGAATAATAAGACACAATCAGGAAGAATAAGTTCAATCAAATGAAATCAGTAGCAACAAAATTCATCTTTGCACTGCAGAGGTGGCATATAACACAAAGGTGGCATTTTAGTTATATTTACATATTTAGAGGCTGTTTAATCAGGCTCAGAAGTGGCATGAGTGCATTTAAATTCATGATAATGTTATGATGTTAATTTTTTAAATGGAGTTTGAATATAGAAATACTAAAGAGGTGGTATTATGCTCATTTTCAGGTTCAACATTTTTTAATTCTTAATAAGGGGTTGTACCAGAACAGGTTTACATGGTTTAAGTTTCAAAAAACACCATATTTTCCTCATACTGCACATTGCTGCAGCTCCTCTTTTCAGCCTGTCTGTTGTACGCTCCGCTCGAGCTACAGAGTGATGCATCTTACTTGTACAAAATCTTTGTTGGAAGTTGCACATGCGCAGTTCCCAGGTAAAGACTAGCCAATCAGAAGCAAAGACGGGCGGGTCATAAGAAACAAGGTAGTGGGATCCAAATCAAAGCCTTCAGATGGCAACAGTTTCAGAAAAATCTAACTATACTGTTCCTAAAATGTAAGTCCCTTAATATATCACTGCACAATTAATCTCTTATTTACATCGTGTCTGTACTCTGTTATGAGAGAATTCGTAAGCTTCGTAAGCTAAAGAAACTCCAGGGTTTTGATCAGTGAGTTGATCTGAAGCTTCCGATTGGCCATTGTGTCTCAAGAAATCAAAAGATATGTCTGTGATTGCCTGCAAAAAAAACCAAAAAAACAACCATGATGTCTCTCCACGCTCTCCAGTGCAAACAAATATGAACTGGCGCATTTGCAAAATTTGTTTGGAAAATATGCTGTTATTAGTTTCAACTGAGGGTGCACACATAGAACCTGATGGGGTCAGTGCACTGGTGGTCCAAAATACTTTTTCACTGATGCCAAAAAAAAAAATAATAAAATGGTTGCACTGTAGAGCACTGGGGATGTCACCACAGTACAGTTAATCCAGCACTGACACTCACCCAGAACCACACTTTTCAAAATGAGCCCTTTGAATGCAGGCTTTCGGTTGGCCCCACTCCAATTAATGAGTCATGCCTCCCACCATTCCAAGGAGAACAGTCTGGAAAAAAAAAAAGACATGTACCTCATTAGTTATTTAAGGAATATAGCATGAGTGAGAATGGGGACTGACTTTTAGGGCCCATGTCCACCAAAGCGTTTTTTGCCAGCTGAAAACGCAAGCTGCTCTTCTCAAAACGCCCAGCAGTGAGCGCTAGCGGGCGTTTTTGAGGCGCAGCGTTTTTTATATACAGTCTATGTTTTTTTCCGACTGCTTTGGTTGCTGTGATACATCAAATCCGTGATTGCAAGTAGTTCTTCCTAACGTTTCTTGATGTAAAAATGTCAACATAGAGCAGCCTACTTGCTCTGGCCCTCGCGCTGTATGAAGAGAACTTGAAGAGCAGAGAGGACGGACTCGCCGTATGTGGGTTCGGCGAGTACAACCGTTTGGTCCAAGAGCTGAGGTTGGACGAAGCCCGGTTCCAGGATAGTAACCGTTGCTACGGTGTGGTATTTGTCCTGCCCCTGCTCTACTGTGATTGGACAGCTGAGTAAAAAGTGACAGTGACGAGCGCAGCGTTTTTCCCAAAGTTGAAAATTTTTCAACTCTCGGCGACCTGAAAAAAACGCTCAGCACTCAGCGCCCAGCGCGGAAAAGACGCTCAGCGCCTCGTCACGCTCCTTCCGTTTTTAGCAGCTTGGATATACGCGGCGCTCCAATTGGAATGTATTAAAAAAGAAAGACGCTGGCGTCAGGAAAAAAAACGCTTTGGTGGACACAGGGCCTTAGGAATGATCTGATTAATGTATAAATTAACTCACCAGATTCTTCTTCTCCTCTGGATTCTTTAATGTCTCCTCCAAACATTGTAGCTCCTCAATAGTCGAAAGTGGGAGCCCAAAATGGGTTGGGTCTGGTGTGATGTCTGGAACTGCTTGACTGCTGGAAATTTTTTGGAGCTGCACCAGGATGAGCAACTGCTGCTCCCTGATAGAATCAAGCTGGATGAGGATCTCCTTGGCAATTGTTGTAAGACAAGAAAAAGCAGGCATAGCGGATTAGTAGCAAAGCATTGTACTTCGATATGTCATAATAAACCGAGAGAGATCACTTTGTAGAATTCCTACCTGTAGGCACAGCCTCCCCAGAAGACCTGTTCTGTGTGCCATGTATGGGTGGGGTGTACTAAAAGAAAGAAAAAATAATTTTTAATCTCATCACACATACATACCAAAGTGAATTTTTATTTCCATGAGCTATAGAATAGCTTTCTTGCCCTTCTTACTTGATATCCAGTTTGGCCTGATGGCTGACTTCTGCCAGCTGCTGCATGGGTTGGGGTGTCAGGAGGAGGTGTAGCACTCAGGCTGTTGGTAGTGGAGACCTGTGTTGTGTGCCATGTATGGGAGGAGTGTGCTAAAAGAAAAGAAAGATTTTTTAAATGTCATTACACATATACCAAATAGGGCTGAGCAAAAAAAAGAAGCCACAAATTGTTTTTTTTCTGTATTTCTGCAAATATTGAACATTATATCTGAAAGACGTTCCAGTTGAAGGAACTGTCAATGTCCCAGTTTTGCATGGTCATAAAAGTTTATAATTTGCATGCGTTTTCAAGCCTTGCCAATTTAAGCATTCAAGCAAAGAGAACTAGTGCGGCTATTTGAGAAGTTTTGTGTGTGCAGCACACACAATACACCGAAGCGATACAGCTGCAACGACAGCTGCAAATAATTAATTGTTCACCTCTCCTTGCAAATTCACACAAATTTTTCTCAAAACACCAGCCTTTGCGAGTGAACTTAGTTATAAGTAGTAGGGAAAAAACGCATTCATAGCCTATCATAATTTCACCTGTGCATTAGTCTTAAAGCTACAATATCTAATTTTTTTCACCACTAGGGTTCGCCAACCTCTTACAATAACAAAGGTGTAGGTTTATGAGGCAGTGATAAGTTGAATGATGGAACTTGGTGTCGAGCTGATGGATCTAATAATAAATTTTATGGGTGAGTGGAAAAAATTCATGTTTAACATTACAGTGGTATGAAGCACTTGCTAATAAGAGACAGATATCAGCACCACTGCGGATATAAAAGAATAAGGACATTTCATTCTACCGAACTAGTCCAAGTCCAGAAATACTACTCACGCAGGTCAGTTTTTTTGAAGAATTAAACTTGTGTGGTAATGCAGTGCTGTTTTACTTGGTCTACACTATCACACTAAACTGCATTTCAGTGTGTTGAAAGTTATGTTATTCTATGTGTTACTTTGTTTGCTATATGAAACTAGCAGTAAGCTAGATCAACATTAGAATAATATACTGATCATATTCTAACATCTCATCATGTTGACCTATATAACATTGATTTGTTTTATGTACATTTGCTCACCTGTCTAGTAAAGTATGTGCAAGATAACAAACAAAACAACAAATAGTGTTCTGTCGGAAGGATTGTATACACAGCCCAGCTGGATACACTCTAACTAAGCGGAGTTCTCTCATTCATAAAAGGTAAACATTCACAAAAGTAATCACACACTCGCCATCATTCCTACACCAAAGGACTGTGGACGAGACACCCAATTTATGTCAATCAGTGGCACAAGTAACGAGCTAGAACAATATCTAAAACATTACACTTAATATCTCAACACAACAATTAAGCCTAATGTAAATGCAACAAAGGCATTCCAACATGTTTGTCTTTGAAGGGGAGGAGGACATATTTACGAAGGCCATCATCAACTTTAACACACTTTAAAGACTTTGACAACTGTGAGAGAAGAAACACACCCAGGCTACATGAACTGAGGGGATATGTGTAGAATGGCTCAACAGCATGGAACTGATTGTACACCAAGTGCATATTACCTTCAAGCAAGATGATATTCTGAAGCACGCCAATGTCATTACCTATTTTAATACAGTTATCCCCCTCTGTAACTTTAACACAAAATAGATCTGTGTGCAACTCTTTAAACTCCTGTATACCTCCTCTAACACCCTGTGGTAAGGGGCCACCAATATGCTCTTTCCTTAGTACAGTTCCAGCTTTCACATGGCCATCACAGACCCTTCTGTTATTGGTCCGCTCAGACAAGCGACGGACGATCTGGGCAACTGGGAAATTTGGCCCCCTCACCATGCGCTTTACCTCACCAAGAAAATTCTCAAAAGGGAACCCGGATATCACATCAATGCATCCATGTCTCTTAACATCATCACTCAAATGAACAAGGCCATGCAAATTGTACACCAGTAAGCCCTCACCATAAAGTCTGCCAAAATGTTCAACAAATGACCCAAGTAGTGTCTTTGCACAGTCACATATCCCTGCATCCACCTCAGGATTAGCCAGCATAAAAATAGCAACCGACAGCAGCATAAAGTTGTGGTAGACTGGAGCAGCCAGAACATCTACGAGAATGACAGGGCCTGTATACAACAAGAACTGTCGTAGCTCCGTAGCCTTCCATCTCCCTCTTTCCTCAAAAGCTCTAGGCTTTCTAGCAAACTCACACGGAATGTTATTCTTCAGTTCCTGTAGGTTCTGAGATAGTTCTTTAACCAGCTGACCAGACAAACGAGTTGGCAAAGGCCCACTACACCACAGGTCACACAACCGACGTACAACCCCAAGACACACCAAATGCATATAATCATGAGGAAAATCAAGTACCATGTCGATACCAAGTCCAGTCAGA
Source organism: Lepomis macrochirus (assembly GCA_024633595.2). Taxonomy (NCBI): domain Eukaryota; kingdom Metazoa; phylum Chordata; class Actinopteri; order Centrarchiformes; family Centrarchidae; genus Lepomis; species Lepomis macrochirus. Next base: position 23,858,310 of record JALXJV020000025.1, on the reverse strand, counting down.
GGAGACTGTGCTACATGATGATCTTCATCCAACATTTGCCTGAAACTTGCATCTGTTCTTAAGGCGAGTCAGTCTGTGGAAAAGTCATGCGATTTCTTATATATACACCCGCCTGTACACATTTATCACAAGCTGAATAGCCTGAATGACTCTTTATGCCTTTAACAAAAGCCCGGCTGGAGCGTCACACACAACAGAACAGACTGCATGAGAAAAACAGCTTTCCTTTGAACCAAAACCCAGACTGAAGACTACTTAACTCACTCACCAGGTCCCTCAAGTACTCAGTGAGTGATTTTGGTTTGCAATCCCCTCCAAAAATGCCAATCATGAAAGGACGTTTACCTACTTCCTTCAATAAACCTAGAATGGGCCACAGCTGCTGGTTATTACTCTTAAACAATGGGAGCCCGTCAAAGTTTAACTGTAACTGCAGACAATAGTTGCTAGGGAGTTTCATCCACACATTTTCAAGAAGGCCTGTTATAGCATTCAATATGCCAAAGTAAAAGAAGGAACCACCTGCTACAAGTAGGATTTTGTAGTCGGTGACTGTTTTGAGGAGAGTCCTCCCATCTTTTGGCAAATTGGGGTGGTGAAACTTTAGGATAGACAACAAGGCAGTAAGTGCAACCATGGTGATATTAAACTCCAAAGCCCAATTGACTAAATCATCAGCCAGGTCAGGTCTATGCTCAGAAGGGCCCTCTCCATCATCACAGTCACTGTCAACGTTCCAGTCACGCATCAAGTCATTGCTGTTGTCACAGTTTAAAACAACATCTAAGTCATGTTCAATGTGGTCATCAGTCAGATCATCGTCAACAAGCTTGCTGTCATTCTCAATACCTTGCAGCAAATTAGACACTGATTTAACTGCCTCGCGTCTCAGATTAGATTTGAAAGAATGCATTTGATCAGTCATTCTTACCTTAGAGCAGTGTTTATTTAAATAGAACAGCAAAAGCAAGATTACCTGAGGAAAAAAGAAAAAAAGATTAACATTGTACAAAACCATCCATAATGTATTATACTAAAGCATTACGATTTCCCTTTTATAGTCCAAGCCCAACCCAATAACTGTACACAATGCATAAAGTAGGGTCCATCAACACATGCAAAAGTTACTTTGATAAGAAAGCATTTCACCAGTTAAGGTTCTCAACATTATCTAACACACAAATCTATAATTGTGACATCCCATACACACAAACACCCATGTATGGAAATGGGGGGGGGGGGGCGCGTTGTATTCAGAATGGGGATGAGAATTATGAAAAATAAGTGTCATGTTCACACTGCCACCGGCAAACTCGAGCACCCACGAAAAAACACGACATACTGTCCATTTATTTTAACCAATAGAAGTAAAAGATTGCAGCTTTCAGATACAACTTTCTCCTCATTTTATATTGTTAAATGTGGAGAGGGCATCTGCTACAGGCCCCGTGCAAAAGGCCATTAAATGCATTTCACAACCACGTCATGTCACAGCTGCGGCCTGCAGACAAGTGACGGAAGTTCAACGTCCATATATGGTTTGTCCCAGAAGCCACCGCGCACAAAACATGATGACGTTTTTCTCTACTGCTCAGCCCACGCATAGCTTTCAAAAAAAATAAAATAAATAAAAAAAAATAAAAAAAAGAGGAGGTGTCAAGTATCAACGTAGTAATCAGCGTACTTTGTGTTAATATTTACTATACTATAATTATATATTATAAATATAGTATATTTATACTATAATTCCTGCAAATGTTTATTTCTAATAGCCTAATGATAATAACAAAGCAATGTTTCAATTTATACCACTGTTGTATATTATATTTCTTCCAAAGAATATTCTGTAATGTTACATCATGAGAGCCAGATGTATCTTGATTAGGTTAAAACTTTACTGAGAATTTATTGATAAAATAACAGCGGTATGAACATTAACAGTATCGTTCAGCTGTTGCTGGACACGTCTGCTGTGTTGGCCGCAGTGGTCTGTGTGACCGGGCCTGGGGGAGCTAACCGGAGCTAGCTAGCTGACTCTTCCGGAAAGCCACCCCGATGCATATTCCTCTTAACCTAAACATCACAGGTTGTAGGCCTAACGTTATTGGTTATATAAATGTCGACCGGTTAACCATACAGCGGCGCACATCGTCCTTCGGCCAACCTACTAGCAGATAGGGTTAACCTCCATTGTGTTGCTATGCATTCTCCGGTAATGTTACTGCAGCTAACATTATATAACACCCGTCGGCACTGTGGTTGGCACTTGCGGAGCTTCATAACTCCGAAAACAGTTTAACACATTTTTGATTCGCCGCCAATTTTCGTAAAACTGCAGATATTACAAATCTACATAGTCGATTTCTCGCAGAAAAACTTCTCAGAAGTGTATTTAAAGTTCTGTTGTTGCCGTCTAAAAAATAAAACAGTTTGCATTACGATCTATGCTGTACGTCATCACGTTTTATGCGCAGTGTCTTCTGGGACGAACCATATATGGAAGGTCAACTTCCATCACGGTCGGCAGGCTGCAGCTGGATACTTGGGTCACAGCGTTCACAAAATGGCGGACGGAGTCCTCAGTTCATTTTCATATTAAGAGCCATTTCACTCAGCAACAGACAATGACCCAGCTTTCAGCATGACTTATACCAAAGTCCCACATCATTCCTCTATTAAAATTTACATAAGTATAATAAACATTTTCTTACAGGATCAAAATGTGTAACGTTATACTTTCTAGGACAATGTTTGTTGCTGTTTGTCTGTGCTGTGTGAATTGGCCTTAATCCAGCTAATATTTTGTTCCACTTTATTTTCTTCCACAGATCAAAGACTGTGCTCGTAAATATTATTCACGTAAATTACATTCAATAAAAAAGGCATGTAGCCTAGTAACTAATTCTTTGCCAAGCTGCAAAGAAGAGCCAACATCCCAGCTAACGTTAGGCAATGTTAGCTTCGTTCACGCCGTAAAGGTTGGAGCCACTTTCATATTAACGTTAACGTTACATAAATTGCAATGTTTACTCAGACGTGATAAAGAATTTGATGTTGTTGTCCTAATTAATAATTCTTTATTTAATTCTGAATGATTTTTTCTCCTTTTATCTGGAGGGAAGCATGTCAAAGGACCATGAACAAAGTTTGAACGGATCGATAATAAACATTTAATCAGCAACAGTTCGAAATGTGGAGTTAATATAGGATGTTAAGGGAACTCGATTGAAACTGCGCTTGGCGTGAAATGTTGATGCTTAAAATTGAAACTTACCTCAAGTTCACCGTAATGGCGCTGGATCGAAAAGGGATTATTCCAAGTCCGCCGTTGAGTCTTATTTCGCCCAAAGTTGTGCACACGTCACTCCAGTGATGAGCTGAGCATGCGTGCTGACGCTTGCTGCTGCCGTAACCGTTGAACTCGGCTTCATACCAGTAAAAGGGTCTGAGCCGAGTGCCCAGAGTTTAAAACAGCCGTCACTGTCTGGTATATATTTGAAATAGCCAATAAAATGAATTGCAGACTCAATGTTGCTAACAAGAAGTTGTGGCTACCCATCTCATCCCATTAACCCAAGTAAACACAGGATAGTCTATCTTAAACATTATGTTGGCCTGTAGAAAAATATTTTGGCCGGTGTTTCGGATTAACGAGTTTCCCTGTTAACTGGTGGCCGTCAGTCGAATGCGTCTGTGGTTGTCGTAGATACGGCAGCTGTTGAAAACAGGAAGAGAGCACGTAGGTGTCCCCGCGAATGCCTCTTTCTGTAGTTCTTCATTAAAAAAGTCAAAACATACCTTTCTGATTCGTCTTTGGAATCGTGTGTGTGTAAACCTGTCACGTACCGCTTTGTCACGCTTTGAACGTTGCTTGTTGTTAAGGTAAATGTTTAAAACAGGAAGAGGCAAGTTGCTCTTCCTGTGAATGTCAAACGTTATCTCTAATAAATGTTCTAAATACACGTTTGTCTTTGGAGTCTGTGTCAGTAAACACGCGTCATGTAGAAAAACGATTCAGCCTTTTAAAACGAATAAAATAAAAATTATTTTTAATATCACTGGATTCGAACTCAGATCAGTGTGGGAAAATAAATCAAAGCCGAATCGATACTCCACTAGCCTACGATGTCATCACCTCTGAGGCCTTTGTCGGCGTGGCATAAAACAACTTCCACAGCAAACAGCCACCCGTCACTCTTTGAGACAGGAGACACAGATCAACTTGTGACCACACTGTCTGTGTGAACCAAGGCCAGGTCCGTATTTTACGTGTTCCCTTCACAACCAGCCACCGCTTAACACAGATTTGTTTACAAGATGTGGATGGGCAACATATTCCCCACTGTGTTTCGTCTGGTGATGTTATAACTCATGACATAGTCGATCACTCTGTCATCCATGTTAACAGTGGGGAATATGGAGACATTTCTATTTTCCTAGCAAAAGTTATAGTGGGATACAAATAATTTTAGAGTATAATTTTAGATGTTGTCTACAATGCTGCATTCAGTTTAATGTACATTTAAAGTCAAGCAGATGTAAAGGGTGACAGTCTGGGTGAATCTTGCGTCTAAACAGTAACATTGATGACATGATCGACTACGTCGTCAATTATAACATCACCGGACAACCGCGAAATAAATGTTACCTTTACGGGTGAAACTAAATGCTCTTCTCGCGTAGACATTCTCAATTGAGTGCAATGAATAATACGAAATTCGATAAAACTCGCACATTGAGCATTTTCTTATTTTGTGGGCCGATGTTTTTTTTTGTTTTGGTTTTTGCAACGGTATAAACTATTAAAGGTGGTGGATTGGCCAATTGGTCATGACTCATGATCGACTCTGGGCTAGACCAATTATAGCCGAGGAGGTCAGATGCAACCTCCCCCTTCAACGGATCAGCAATGAGCAATCACATATTATTGCTGCTGAACAAAAATGGTGAACAAAAAACGTAAAGGAGGCGCCGAAAAAAATAGGGCCAAAAAGAAACTAGCCCTTCAGGCAGATGCTGTCAAATGTGCTAAAATATCACAGTTGTTTGGTGGTGGCTATAGTAGCTTCCACTTCAGTAAAATTAGCAAGTGATGGAGGCCAGCAGGTTGAAGAGGGAAAGAGGAAGCAGGAGGAGGAGAGACCCGAGGCGGCCGCCGGTCCAAGAGGCAGAACTGAACTTGAGGTAAGAAGTTATTAGCTGCAGTATATATCTGGGTCAGATTATAAACCAAAGTTAGGTGCAGCCTCTCTCAACCCGTAAATAAATGCATCCATCGATGATCCGGTTCTAATCTGCGCTCATATAAGCGATGATGAAGCGGCGATCCGAGTGAAGAATGTGCGCGAGCCACAATGAGTAACACAATATTAAGAATCTAGTAACTATTATTAACTAACAAGAAACTCTGATTAACTAGTAAGTAGCCTAATAGCGCATAGGTGAAAGTGGTACTTCACTATTAATTAACTAATCAATAACTACTTGTAAAATCTATCTAGCTTTGGTTCACAGGAGTTTGAGTATCACCATGGTACATCGATAAGAATGTAGAAGGGACAGTGATTCCGTTTAAGCCATTTATTGCAACTGTTCACACATGAGGAGCAACATGAGATGATGAGGCTTGACGGTTATGGTTTTCTCTAGAAGATGATAAACAAAGAAACACACAAGAATTACAATACAGTAAACCAATATAACGTGACATTTAACTAGACGCCTAACAAACATTTATACACTAACCAAAAGGGATGAAGGGTAGGCCTACCACTACAGAAATGAGGAAATACTACATACCAAACATTCATTTAACAATTACATACAAGAATTTCATCATGGTTATACTGCATTTGCCTTTCCTTAAAAACTACAATTATCAACCATGTGCACTGCGCACTTACACACAATATGATATCCGTAGTCTAAAGCAAACAATGTGAGGAATATAGCATCTACCAGTATGTATACTAGTCAAGCATTCAATCCCATCAAATTTACAAATAACCATTAAAATACAGCAAACATGAAAAAGGCAATAACTCACTTTATCACGCACAACCATGGATGGTATCTGAATCACAGAACTGAGGGTCCTCACATGTGGTTTGTGTTGCTGCCAGCCAGAACAAAGGAAATGGGTGGAGCTTATATAGTGAACCATTGATTAGGAGTAAGTGAGGTCAGGTGAGATCAGATGAGATTGGGTGGGTCCTTGCCATAGAAATAAACAGAGGGCTACTGAGTAGTATGACTCTATTCTACACTACTATTGCAACGCGCTCCTAGCAGGTCTTCCAGCTTGTGCTGTGAAACCCTTACAAATGGTTCAGAACGCAGCAGCGCGTCTGGTTTCTGATCAGCCCAAAAGGACTCATATCCCTCCATTACTCAGTGACCTCCACTGGCTTCCTGTGGCCTCCAGAATCAAATTCAAGTCACTAATGCTGCATACAGAGTGGCCATCGGGTCTGCACCCATCTACCTAAACTCCATTATACAAACCTACGTTCCTTCTCGCCCTCTACGCTCCTCCAATGAACGGCGCCTGGCTCTGCCAGCCCTTCACACAAAGCGATCCCAGTCCCGGCTGTTCGCATCTGTGACAACTCGATGGTGGAACGAGCTACCACACGCCATCAGAGCAGGGGCGTCCCTCTCTAACTTCAAGAAGCTCTTGAAAACTCATCTCTTCCGAGAACACTTCCTCTTATAACACCTCTAACTAACTAACCTCTAACATGCACTTCCTGTGCTCTTCTTCTTCTATCCCTACAATTATCTTGTATTGACTGCACTTTTTGTTCTGATTGCACTTTCTGTTAACTCTTACTTCCTTCCCTAGGTATTTACCCAATGATGTGATCTGTACTATGAGCTCTTACTAGGATTTATTGCTGCTCTTACTAGTATGTATTGTCAGTTGTAGATCTGTATTTGATGCTCTGTTGATACTTGTAAGTTGTTCCTCAAATGTAAGTCGCTTTGGATAAAAGCGTCTGCCAAATGAGTAAATGTAAATGTAAATGTACTATTTTTTTGAATACTTCCCCCAGAGAGAACTACTGAAAAAGTTTATTAACAATCTAGTAACTACTATTTACTAAAATGAAACTCTGATTATGAATTAGTAAGTAGTGCTAGATGAAAGTGTTACTGCATACTTCTGTGGGAATTACTAATTATTTGGATCCGTATTATAAAGTGAAATATCACTTCAACTAACTATGTGTTCTGGAACTAACTAGTAATGACTCACTACATAATCTAGTCATGATTTGTGCAACCAAACACTAAAGTCATTTCAAGCGTGTTAGATTTTTGGTGAACTTTAGTATACTTTTAGAAAATGTCTTTAGTAACACTTGAGTCATTACTAGTTAGTTCCCAATTGGTCTTTATAATACAGATCCATTCCAAATAATTAGTAATTCCCACAGAAGTATGTAGTAAAGAGGTTCTCTAGACCATGCAACTTCCAAGTTCCTACGTAAGTACTGTATATGATTCAGCTATTTTTGTGGAATAAAGATACAAGTAGTGTGATCATATGAGCAAGTCCAACAAATGCCATTCTTTCTCACCCTTCTCTGTCCTTTTTACTTGTGTCCTGTTTTTCAGTGTCCCATCCTAATTTCTTAAGAAGTAAGTACTGTATATGATGTCAGTATTTTCCAACATTTTCTAAATACTGTGCCAGTACTGTGTAAAATGCCATCAAAAAGTCAATTAAGTGTTATTCTTTTCACCTTTCTTTCTTTGTCTCCTTTCACTTTTAAAGGCTGCCATGTTGAAAAAAATATTTTGTGCTGCCATGCTGTTTGTTGTGGTAAATAAATAGTTTATGAAAATACCACTAAATCTGTCATTTATTAATTTTAATATTCATTAATGATCATGTCTCACCTCTAGTCTTCTCTGTCTTAATTTCAGGTTTCCACCATGTGTTGTAGATAGTTCAGGAGGAGGTTAACTTGACCAAGCAGTCTTTTGTTTTCCGCTAATTACTGTTTAGAATACCAGAATAGGGAGGATGATGTAGGTTAAAGTTTATTAGATTGATACATACCAACAAGACAGTGTACATCGCTGTCAGAACAGCATTTGTTTTCATTCAAAGGCTTTATGGCTTTGCCAATAATACTTAGTGGGCCGGTCTCTAGTCAAAATGCCCGGGCCGATTTTTTGTCCCAGTCCAGCCCTGTCCAGAAGTGGTCTAGATCATACAGCCAGTCGGGTTAGGTGAACATGAATGGGCCCAGTGCTTATAGCCGTAAAAAACTGCATGGGCCAGAGCGAGCTGCCAGCCTGGTTACCAGTTACGGTGAACATGAATCGGCCCAGTGCTTTACAGACGGAAAAAAATGCTTGTGTCAGCGCGAGCTGCAGGCCACAATCGGCCCGGTTAACACACGCCGACGCCGAGTCTAAGCCGCAGGCGCCGCGGGGCAGCCGAGCTCGGGCCGATTATACATGCTGGCTGGTCACTTCAAACATCCGCAACACGGCGGACAGAGGAACTTTGTTCTCCTCCTTCGGCCCGAGTTCACAGTGAAACTCAGAGAAATGAAGCATCGAGCGGCAGATTTCTGCTCTTTCTAGTCTCACTAAGATAAGGACAGAAAACATGTCAGGCTGTTAACCTTACCTTCAGCTGGAGGTCCAGGCGGAGAAAACAAGCTGCGACACGACTTCATACAAAGTGAAACTAAACAGGAGGCAGCAGAGAGGCGACCTTAGCTTCCGGTTCGGCAGTTAAGGGGAAAGTTAAGGGGACCTTAAGTGAAAGTTAACTTCCTGCTGTAAAAGCTGTTATGCATTTTAGGCAAAGCCTTAACGCTGTCTGAGACACTTTTTAGATTTGAAACAACTTTATTTTATTGGTGAAAATGACAAAAGGGCGATTTCACTGCTTTCTCTCCACATGCAGACCACATTAGACCAGGTCCAGATCCAAAACACCTAGAGCTCTCAAATCTGGACTAGATTGTCCCAGAGAGACTAAAGTTTCAGTCAGACATAGTTTCAGATTTGTGAAACCTTTATTCAGTTTAAATTTAAAGAAACTGTCTCCTCTCTGGGTTATTTTGAAATCTCTTGTACCTTCATCATTTCTTTCTTACGTTCTTTCTTTGGTAAAATAAAACTAATGAAGAAGTAACGTAGCTAGCCGGCTTTCATCAAGCCAGCTAGCTGGACTCACCTTACTTCCTTACCTGTTCCTTGAAGGTCGGCTGTGTCGCAGTCAGACAACGGCGGAAATTCACGCGACGGAAATGTACACGGCGATTTCGGTGGGTTTGAACGCTTTTGTTGGTTTATTTGAAGTATTTTAGGGTTTTTGAACACAGACACACACAAACACACAGTTTCATCCATGCACCTCAGATAGTCCGAGCGGGGTTTGAACCCACGTCTCCGGTCAGCCGGTCGGCGTCCTTCACCACCGGACCGTCTTCAGTACCGGTGAAGACCGACAAGCAGAGAGAGGAAGAAGATCAGACTGAGGGAGGAACCTGCAGAAGATCCACCTCCATCAGTCTGGAGAGGAAACTCTGGATGATGGACTTCCTGGCTGTTGACTTTCTAATCATTTGGTTGTCGAGCTGCTCGTCTCATCATTTACAATTAAACAAGATCTGCTGTTCACTAGGACATGCCAGGGCTGCTGGATGAACATCTGGGAAACTGTTGTGTCTCCTGCCTCTCTGTTACCATGGGAAGTGGAGTTTTCAGGGCCCCTGTGTGAGGGAGCCGTCTCCCTGCTTTAAATGTTATGTCGGCCCTCTGCTCCGAGGCCACGTGTCTGCTACTGACCCTCAGCGGTAGACGTCTGAGCGGCTGAATCTTTTGCACTTTTCTTCCTTTAATAAAGAGCAAAAGACAAGGCTTTGCTGTGATCCATTTATTTGTTCAGTTCTGCAGCGGGACGTCCAAGATTTCCACCACAGTTTCCAGCTTCACAAGTGGGAAGATTTGCTGCTTTTCCTTTCAATTATTTCACTGATTCAGAAATGATTCCTGATTCTACTTTTATTTAAGGAACATTTTCAGTGCAGCTCTTTTCCTTCTAACAGAGTATTTTTTACACTGAGGTATTAGTACTTTTACTGTAAAGGATCTGAATCCTTCAGTCCACCGCTGCTGTTTTCCAGCTGCAAATGATCCATAAAACAGCACAGACTGGATTAAAACATCCTTTCGGGGCCACATCACATGTTAAAAGCCAGATATGAAGAGAAGAAAACATTCAAAGACCTGGATGGTGTCAAACTGTGTGAGAACAGTTCCATCAGGGAGGCTTGTGGGACCTGGAGTGGTCTGCCAGAGCCTGAACTTTACCTGATGACAGGTAAGCTGAGTCGTTGACGGGAACCCGATGACACAGAGTTCATATGTATCGCACGCTCTTTCAATCTTCCTGTTTCCAGAGTGTAGAGGAGGAGAGAACACACACCTGTACAATCAGGAGTTAACAACACAGCAGATCAGTGGAGCAACACTGACCTCTGCTGGAGAGTTTAGGAACAAAAAGCCACAGCGTTTTCTTCTTTAGTCAGTGCTGTTGATGAAGTTGTTGTGAACAGGAGCCTCCTGACTGAAGGGGCTGCACATGCTGCTTTCCAGGGCCTCATTTAGAAAACTGTGCGTAGAATCCTCACTGAAAGTGTCCGTGCGTCAAAAGACAAAAGATTCAGACTTAAGCTGCTTTCAGACCAAAAGCCAAGCGGCGTCGGGCTGACTTTCCATCCAAAGTCTGTCTTGTTTCCCTAAATATTGTGAAGGTGTCCAGTCTGGAGGCTTTGGCTGTGGAAACGGCCATTTTGTCACGTGAGAGCCAAAAGTCCAGCTTAGAGGCGTCTGAACTGAGCAGCAAAGGAGCCGCTGACTTCCTGACTCAACGGACACAGTCAACAACTTTGCACTGCATTTCAAAGGGAATATTTGTTCTTTGAAAATCCACAGAAATGGACTCAGGCCCGTAATAATGCAAATATACACATGCTAATACAATTTTATAAACTGAACTGTTGTCTGTTGTTTGAGCTGCAGCAGCTCCTCAGCCGCAACAGCCAGTACCAAAGATGAAGTCAGTGTGCTGTTGGAAAAGTGCAAAAATATAGTAAGACTAAAGACTTGTAACCTGATATACCTCCATGAATCAATGGCATTATTCTCCAATGAAGAAATCATTTATCTAATGTGCCAATCAGCCATAAAATGATGGCAAAATGACATGTTGGCAGCCCGTACACTGGCTATCAGCAGGAGGGGGAAGTCACAACTGTCAAATAGTGTCAAACTGTGTAACGTGTGCGTGCATGTGTGTGCCCATGTTTTTTCAGAGGAGGCTGGAGGTACTGGAAGGCTCCCTACCAGTCCCTGCTGAATCAAAGGGGACCAGAAAATGGAAGGAACCAATGAGAAGCCATTTTAAAAGCTGCTGAGCGTATTTCATTTGAAATAAGTCAGTGAAATGAACAGTGGCAGTTGTGTTTGTGTGGGTGAACAAATCAAACAGGCCTACATGTGAGTCTTTGTATAGTGCTGGGACATTTTCTTCTACATTCTCTATGTGTCTTTGCCACTTAGGGACGTGACAATATTCCTCAGCTGGAGTTTTGAACTTTATAGTGTAACACATTTTCTTAGTTTAATGTGCCGAGCAGCTGTGATGGCCCTTGGCAGTGGTTTCCATCTTTCACATGCTCATGAATATTAAGAATTCTTCATTTAGCTGATGCTGTTCCAAAGGGCCTTACAGCTGATACACATGTCAGAGGAGCAACCAGGGGGTTAAGCGTCTTGCTCGGGGACACGTCGGTAGGAATCGAACACGAGAGCCGCGCGCGTCTTATCCGCTGCACCATCGCTGCCGCTCGACTCTTCAGTAATTAAAGGGTCTGTTTTTCATTCCTGAGAATTCTGCTCCTTCATAGATACGTAGATGTGTGATTCTGTTTTCTCCAGCAATGCAGGAACAGCGTTTATTTGTTGTGCTCATATTCCATAAGTGTTCCTTTTGTGCCTGAACATATCTATCAGATGCAGCACGATGCCACAGCACTGACACAGCAGAGGGAAGTTTAGAACACATCAACGCAGAAGGTAGGCTGAGCTGCTTTTATTTGATCTGTACAGAAATATTTAGCATTAAAGTGAAGAAGCATCCTTTACTACACTGTAAAAACTGTTACTTAGATCTAACTTAAAAAAATTAAGGCAACATTTTCCAACCACTTTTTGTTAGTTTAGCGAACTTCTTAATTTTTTAAGTTGGGAAAACTCAGTAATAAACATTTTAGTGTATGCTAAAATATTAAGTAGTGTCTACAAAAAAATGCCAAAAAATTAAGTTCAGCCATTGTCATAATTGAAAGCATTTTAAGCACATCAAACTTAATTAAAATAAGTTACATTCAAAAGAAATTTTGAGTCAGTTCATGTACTTATTTTCTTTAAATGTTGACCAATTATTTTTTCCTGTTGTAAAAGTATAATTTACTTCAAATAATTAGTTAGCATTGTCATAAATTAAACAAATAAACGGAGGTATCGGTTTCCAGCATTTATTATTATAATAACCATTAAATGCAGTTATGCAAAATTAATGACACAATCTTCTTACCACAGCTTATGTGTAATACAACACCTTCCTAGTACCTCTTCTGTGTATAAACAGTAATCTTGAAGGGACAGATTTTACTATTTCAAAAATTACAGCAAACGGTCTGACCCAGGCATCATTTGGCATCACTGGTAACAGAACAAAAGCTGTGCTAGAAGGCAGAAGCTGCAACTTTTGGTGTTTTTATACATGTGAGATATGGTTTAATATTGTCAATATTTGACATACTACAACTTCTGACCTCAGCTTACAGACTGCAGCTTAATACAAAATTGTGACAGTGTCTTTCAGTGACTATTAAAACACTTGATAACGGAAAAATGTTCATTAACAGAAAAAATATCTCTTTGTGACAGCCAGGGTGACCGTCATGTTTCACTGTCCACACTTGAAACTTGTTAGTGAAACTAATGACCACGGAGGTTAGTTGAGGACCCAGTCCGTGTCCCACAAACAATCCTTGAAAGGCCTTCAGGTACAACAGTCGCATCAGGCCAAGAAAATGTATAACATTCCTCAACAGAAACAACACAACTTCCTTCTGTTTTCAGTGCAAGTCCAACAATCTTTGCGAGAAGCTTGTTGTTGAGGTTTATTAACTTGGCGGTTAGTTTTGAGCGCGGTGCACAGATTGTCAAAATCTGTAAGCCCTGGATTCCCTCGATGATGCCCACCACATCTGGTTCATGGCAAGCATAGGCTAGATCTTCAAACTGCATTTTCAGGTCCTCATGCACGCTGCACTCTGCACCTGCCTGTATGACAAACAAACAGAACACCAAAATTAAGAAACTGTCGCACTTATTAAGGAAAAATAAAAACAGAATGTACAGTATGTTCAGATTAAGATAATAATTCAACATCACATCTTCTTTGAGTAACTGTATTGAGCAGGTCAACGACTGGATGTGTCAGAATTTTCTCCAATTAAACAAGGATAAGACTGAAGTTATTGTTTTTGGAGCCAGGGAGGAACGATTGAAAGTCAGTGCTCGACTTCAATCTGTAATGTTAAGAACCACGGATCAAGCCAGAAATCTTGGTGTAGCCATGGACTCAGACCTGAATTTGAGGAGCCATATTAAGACAATTACAAAGTCAGCCTACTATCGCCTGAAGAATATATCAAGGATAAGAGGCCTTATGTCTCAGCAGGACCTGGAAAAGCTTATCCATGCATTTATCTTCAGTCGACTTGACTACTGTAACAGTGTCCTTACAGGACTCCCTAAGAAATCCATCAGACAGCTGCAGCTGATTCAGAACGCTGCTGCTCGAGTCCTCACTAAGTCCAAAAGGTGGATCACATCAGTCCAGTTCTGAGGTCTTTACATTGGCTTCCTGTATGTCAAAGAATTGATTTCAAAATCCTGCTGTTAGTTTATAAAGCACTAAATGGTCTAGGGCCAAAATATATTTCTGATCTTCTGCTTCGTTATGAACCATCCAGACCTCTCAGGTCGTCTGGGGCAGGTCTGCTTTCTGTCCCCAGAGTCAAAACTAAACAAGGAGAAGCAGCGTTCAGTTATTATGCTCCGTATATCTGGAACAAACTCCCAGATAACTGCAGGTCTGCTGAAACTGTCAGTTCTTTTAAATCAAGACTGAAGACCTTTCTTTTTACCACTGCTTTTAATTAAAGTGCCCCTCCAGCCAGTTTTAACGGCCGTTTTTAGCGACCGTTCTTTCTCAAACAGAGAATGGGGGTGTGGTTAATAGTCGGACGTAACATTACCATGACAACCAAAAACTGACCGGCTGGAGTGTTCACTAACGATATGCCGCGTTAACGTCACTACACTGTAAAGTTTAGTCCACTTTACTGTCTGGCAGGAGCAGCTGTTATTTAGTCATGATAGAAACTAATGTGCGCGATCAGCTGTTATCAATCACACAGTCGATGATAGTCCTGTCACGCGATGCACACGATAACTCCCGCTACATTTTATGGTGCACATACTTTACCGCGGAGGTGTATGTGTGTGTATGTGTGTGTTTGTGTGTGTGTGTGTGTGTGGGGGGGTTGTCTCCGCCGATGCATTGGTAAAACGGCCGTCGGTAAAATGCATGTTACAGACTGTATACAAGACGGTGGCAGGTGAAAGTGCGACGCGTTTTTGTGAAGGACATGATAAATTGGTTAGTTCACAACGATGTTTATCGGTTTGATGCTCTGAATGAGCCCTGACAGTTTTTACGGAGGCGTGACAGTGCGCCTGCGCAAGCTTGGAGAATGACGTATGACTTATGGAATTTACTAAAGTCATACGTCACCACCCCGTTTTAACAACTAAGCAACTTTTGCAACTTTGAGCACAAAATTAAGCTATTTGTCAAAAAATATTTGGCGAACTATGTGGGTAATCAACATTGTAAGGAAGTGACTCAGAAAAATATGAAATATCATAGAAATGTCAAAATACACTGGAGGGGCACTTTAAATATTTAAGATTTTTCTTTTATTGATAACTTAAACTGCACTGTAACTTTTACTATCCTGTTTTCTTTTTTCTTTTTTTAGCTTTTTATGTTGCTTTCAAACGTTTTTATTGTTTTTATGTTTTGAATTGCCTTGTTGTTGAAATGTGCTATATAAATAAACTTGCCTTGCCTTGCCTTGCCTTCTTTGGAGACCTAAAAAACGCAAATGTGTGCTCAAATCCACACACAACACTAAGCAATTTAAATAAATTTAGTACAAATGAACCTATCACAAACTAAATAATGTTAATATTTTAAATACAGATCTATAACATAAAAAATCCAATAATTTTTGCTTTGTAGGTAACAGTATGTGGCTTTTTCAGACACTTCATACTCTTCAGATCCCTAAATGAATGCTGGATATTAGTGATGGTGGAAAACTAGGTTATCAAGGTTACATTACCAGTTAGTAACAGTTTATATAAAACACTTAATAGCCTACTGAATGAAAAGCCCAGATGTCCCCTTTTTCCACCAGCAATTAAATGCAGCATGTATTCATTGATCTGTGTGGAGCTGGAGACCTGTGTCCCAGTGTCTCATAATTCCTTTCACAAATGTAACATTATGCATATCTGTCAGATTAAACAATTAAAATAAATACAAAATGTTAAATATTTCCTATATTTGTTCAATTTCAAAATCTGTACATAAAATTAAAATGGGAAAATACACAAAAGTCATTGAGCAGGCAGTGTCTTTCAGAAATTTACCAGGAACGGACTTTAAAACAAGTTCTGCATAGGGCTCTACTTCATAATATTAAAAAATCCTATTCTAGGCCACCTGCTAACATCTCCGTGCTGCTGGTTCTCTCAACCTACACATGACCAATACAAGTTCATGTAAATGCTCCGTACTTGTATAGCGCCTTTCTAGTCTTTGACCACTCAAAGCGCTTTTACACTACATCTGCATTCACCATTCACACACTCATTCACTCACTGAGCCTAAGTGCTCAAACAGAAACTAACATTCACACATATTCATACAACGGAACAGCAGCCAGGGGCATTTTGGGGTTCAGTGTCTTGCCCAAGAACACTTCAACACGCAGCCTGGGGGAGCTGGAGATTGAACCGCCGACCTTCCGATTAACGGCCACATAAAATCATACCGGTTTAACTTCACGAGTAAAACTGCTTAAGATTTTTCTCCCCAAAAATGGTTTTGGAATAGTCATTTCTCATAATGATAGTTTGACACAAACATGTATTGTTTTCTGATTACCTAATGTGTCTCTGAATGGCACACAGTGCTTTGTGGGGTAACTGATATGCAGTGGATATCTGGAGGTCTCCTGAAAAAGCAACACACACAAAAGAGGTGATGATAACAATATTAAAATATTTTTGTAAAAATATATACTTTTACAAAACTAGGCTACGTTTTGATTTTTGGACAGCCATGTGTACTAAAGGCGTGGGAAAATAAACCTTTGATTCATTAAAATTGATTTTACTCTCTCACAGCAGTCAAGCAGGAAATACAGCAGGAGATACAGGCCCAGCACTTAACATTAACATTTAAATCTGTAATCACACATCATAAGCTGGGAAATATGCCTCAATGATAAAAACCTACATTTTGAGTCCCCTGCTAAATGGACATTCTTTAATGTGGAGTTCTCTATGCCACAGGGTGCTCCTTCTACGGGGGCTGTCTATGTTACGAGCGTGGAGGAGAAGCAACTCCCGCCATCCTGCATGTCTTGCTAGCAAGAATTTGGTCAAAGCTAGTAATTTATTTCTTGTAATTTTCTCCCAAAGCCTGCTTTATGAGTATTTTAACTAAAGCCAGCTGTTTTAGATAAAATATTTAACATTCATTAAAACTAACATTAACAACGTTACCGGTCAACAACCAAAATATCTGTAATATATCAGTTAAATGTCAGTAACATTAACATTAACTTATCTGAACTCCACCGCCTAAAAAACCAAAAACTTTCCTCCGCCATCTTGAGTCCCGACGTTACGGCCACAAAAGGAAACGGCCATTTATTTTAAATTCTCTAGTGAAAGGGGGAAGGCGGGAAGCCATTGTACGTTACTGAAAACCCTACAAAGTAGAAACCGCATCTGAATAAAACTCGAATTTTTAATGTACGTTAACTGTTTGAGCTTAATTAGTGCACATTTGGAAATGCCTCTGGCATCGTCACCGTCAGAAACACATGATACAGGAAACGGAGTGGTTATCTAGCATGAGAAAAAGTAATACATCCATGCCAATTCGACTAAAATTAAACTTTTTACAAGTAAAAATGGTTACTTACACATGATAAGTGATGTATTGTCCTCAGCTCTGCTGAAAACGCTGGTCAGGTCAGCGCTGCAGTTTGGTCACCTCAGCCAGCCCAGCCGTTACAGCCGCGTGTGGCACATGCCCAGACGAGTTCTGCTGTTGCTATGGTTACTAACTGAAATGTGGGCGTGTCCTGACAATTTACTTTTGACATAGGTCCTTAAACTGAGTTTTGTGAAATCAATTTAATAGGAAGTTCAACAAAATCAGTTTTATGGTAGAAAATGGCAAGTTACTGGAACATTCACACTTTTTACTTTTCTGTAACTTAAATAAAAATGAAAAGAAAAGAAAATTAAATTTTTGAAAGAAATTTACATTTTAAAATGAAGTCGTATGGACAGGGCCATTGAAGGCCTTTTTACAGTGTAGACATGTAACTGTGCTCAGTCTACCTAATGACACAGCACATTTGACCACGGGACACATTATTGTCTGATGAAATCATCACCTTTGTGTCACGGTTTAATGTCTTCAAATCAACAGACACAGCAGATGACACCCAGACCAAGTCGGTGGAAGAGATATTAGAGGCCATGTGTGAAAATGCTATTTCTTGGAATCCTAATACATTTGGAATGGCAGTTTTGGTAATGCTTAAATTAAAGCTTAATTAGAACTTGTGTTCTGAGAAGTCTGCCATTGACATTGGACACAGAGAGGAAAGCTCACTTGTTTGAAAAGTCCAATATATAGATAGAATATTTCTGGAGGTGACATTAATTTGCTATTTGGATCATTTTACACTTTAAACTGGCTGTTGAGATTTAGATGCAAATAATGCTGCTGTGTCTATTTCCTTTAAGCATCCACAGTATAAATGCTAACAAATGTCACTAAGAATCTGGAATGAAGATTCAATATTTGGATGGAAATTGATTGTAGTGAGAGAAGTTGTTGTTGTGTTTTGTCTTCTGTCCTGTAGGTGCACAGCAGATGGAAGAAGAGTCCTCAGAAACAGCCAGTAATGTAGCCGTCCTGATGACTGCAGATGAAGGGATCTAAACTGGGCTTCTTTTTATTGAACCAGGACGTCTCATTGAGACTAAGAATCTGCTTTTTAAGGGAGACCTGGCCCAGATGGACTTCAGTCTAGATAAAAACAAGTGCTTTTAGACAGATTCCAATACTACAATAAGAACAGCTGTGGGAACAGAAGCAGAGACTCACTAAAAATGTGCTACTGTCCTTTGAAAGATTTCAAATCCTGATGAGGAGCATTTAGCTGTTTGGATTCTTTGGGCCTTAATCATTACTTGTAGATTTATGTAGATCAGAGTCTGAGTCTGAAAATGATCAGAAATCAAAATGGCCGAACATATCAAGTTTATTTAATAATAAATAAAACGCCTTAATGTGATTGTGAGCAGCTCCAATGAAAACACACACAGAACCTAACTGTCTGAGTCTGATGCCTTTTGGTTGGTCCTGAATTAAGGAGGCATTTTAATGATGTGGAACAAAACATCCAAATGAGCTCAAAGTCTTGGTTCCAGAAGCAGAAAAGCAGCCCTGGTCTAGAGTGCTTCCAGACCCAGCTGCTATCATTGTCATCATGATCATCATCACCATCATCATCACTGTATACCAGTGTCTGTATGCTGGACATGGGGAGGGCCTGAGACAGGCGGGGCTTGTCTGGGCTGACATGTGACCATGCGTTGCAGGAACAATGTCTGCTACATGTTGGTGAAACATCACAGTGGCGTGATGTAGTTTCCTTTGCAGCTGTTTGAGACGTTGGAGGAGAGCAGCTTCTGCACCTGGCTGCTCTGTGTCATTGATGGCAGAACACAGGAAGGCACGCTGCTGATGGAGGCGCTCAGCTACACTTCTCATTTCCTGCTAAAGCGTGTGCTTTTCCTCAGCGGCCCGAAGTCTTCATATGTAAGCGTCGATCCCTCGCCTTTCAGACTCCTCGGAACATCGTCTTCTTCAGCCTGGAAGAAGACAAAAGAAAACAATGTGCCAGGTAGTTGTGCTTAGTAAGCGGCTGTCAGCTGGTTACTAGAGTGATATGCTCACTAGGTTTAGCTAACTGTACTTACAGTGTCATCAAAACAGAAGCAGACTGGCCAAGAGGGATGGCATGCTTCTTGAAAATCACTAGTTGCAGGGAAGATGCTCCTCTGTGGTGGCCACTGAATGCTGCTGGACTCTTTATTGCCTGTCTCAGTCTCTTGTTGGAGTCGGCTACCTGCTGGGACAGTCTAATGGCAAAGCCCCGCCCATCTAAAGGAAACTTAGAAAACAGACATGCAAACAAGCGCAGCCTTCATTAGTTTGTCTTCTGGTCCTTTACAGAGCTGGATCTTAGTTTTTAAATGGATCTACTTATCCACAGCACTTTACCTGGATATTTTCTCTTCAGATGGAGGAGGACGGCTCTCTGCTCTGATTCACTTCTAGCCTCGCGAGATCAGTCGAGCCTCTGAGGTCACGGTCAACATCTTTAAGGGCAGACCGGAAGATTCAATCAGGTTCTCGCCATCTGTTTTTTCTCCATGTTTAGCAGAGTTCTCACTTCTCCGATGGTCAGAGAGTCAAACTGATTGTTATTTAGGCTCTTAATCAGAGAACAGTAACAGACTGATGCTGCTTCCTCACTCTGTTTCATCCTCCATGTGTGACTCACGAGTCCCAGATCTATAGATTAGAAAAAGTAGAGCCCAACACATCAGTAGTTACCAAGCAGAAAACATTCCTGTGGTCCACCTGAGCAAACATTGGAAGTTACAGGGGGAGCTTGGTGCTAACTGATTATTAATCACAGCATATTTAATTAGTGCAGCTTTAGGGCAACTCTTCCATTGGGACAGTTTCCTGCTATTGTCTGGCTCATAGCTGTGTAATCTCAGCCAGGCTTCCATGTTTAAGCACATCAGTAAGGCCCTCAAAGATGGCTGGAATCCCCAGATAGTCTCACAGAAACAAAGTGAACTTGTAGAAGTGAATGAGCTTAGTGATGTCGTCCCTTTTCCATCTGCAGACAGTGTCTGGAGAACAGATGATGACATTACTACAGCTCTAATAAAGTGCTTCATTTCATGTTCCTTCTTCCCCGACACAGCTTACAGGATACTCTATACTGTATATGTAAAAGGAAGCAGAACATCTTTGCAATATTCTTTCTTCACGGGGTGGCTGCGGCTCAGGAGGTAGAGCGGGTTGGCCGTTAATCGGAAGGTCGGCGGTTCAATCCACGGCTCCCCCAGGCTGCGTGTTGAAGTGTCCTTGGGTAAGACACTGAACCCCGAATGAATGTGTGAATGTTAGTTTCCATTTGAGCACTTAGGCTCAGTGAGTGAATGTGTGTGTGAATGCAGATGTAGTGAAGATGTAGAAAGGCGCTATACAAGTACGGAGCATTTACATCTTAATATGTGTTACCTTTTTACAATATTCAACACGTTCACTTCACTTCCTTCCTTATTGGCTTGGATTTTTCTTGGGCTTGCTCCAAGGAAAAAGCTTCCATCTCTCCATGTCACGCTCTGAGACTAACACTAGCCAATAAACAGAAGAGAAAAGAAACAGCTGTCAGTGCTACATACTCTGTGCAAAGGGCGCTTGGACCTGGAATCTAAAGTTGTCCCGTTCACAGCTATTGTTACCTGCATGAGCGTGACTTACCTGGTGCCTCTCTGATGACAGATGAGATGTGTTCTTGAGCCAGAATTGATCTTTTCTCTGCCAGGAGCTGCACCTCTGTAAAGACAGTTTGTGTGTCATCAGCGTATTAAAGCACCAGGACAAAATGTTGTTATACAGCAGCAGACAAACCTCTCCGTCCATAATGCAGAAGGGCATCAGTCAACAGGTCCAGGTGCTGCCAGGGACTCATCTCCTTTGGGACTCTGGCAAATGTTGGGAGGAAAGACCACAGCCTTTCCATTCCTTCCCCGTCTGTGAGCCCAAAGCCATCGAGCCGTCTGCTGCTGGACTTGATCTGTGATTACAGCAAAGTCGTACGATATCACACACACTGATGCTGAGCTTTATCCTACTAACGTGGAAACTGCTTCTAATGACCACGGTCGCAGTGATCAACTATTTAAATGGATCCAAAAGCTCAGGACAGAATCCATCCTATAGATTTATTTTTAGAAGAATCCTTTCCAACATTGTTCATTTAGGCTGTGTGTGAACATACGCTTGCTGTGCGCAGTGGAGCATCATGGGATATTTTCATCTGCTCACACGGCTGAGGCTCACTGACTTATTTGGCCCTTCCATTCCTGCTCTGCTGGCATTTTGGGACGGTGCACAGTTATTGTCCCCGCTCTATCACAGCAGGAGGTAGGCCTGCTGTATGTTACGTGAGTGGAGTGTAATGCTTTCACCCTGAGCCTTCAGACAGGGCTCGGAGCAGGAGAGGGCCTTTGCTCAGCTTCTCTTATTTTAGCTTTAAATAAGCTTTAAAACGCTCCATTTCATTCATATATATCCATGTAAAAAATACACAAATGCCAATTAGATGGCAACCTGCATGAGAAATAAACAAACGTCGGTGCTTATAGTGATCAGTTTGACCAGGACAGACGTGACCACTATACGCATGTAGCCCAGATAAATAACAAGGTGCATTAAAAATTCTTATGAAGTAAAAGCTAATAAATAGATGAGTTCTTAAATGGTTAATATGTTTAAAATAGTGAATTCATTTATTTTGGTTTTATTAAAATGTTTACAATATTTAAAAGTGTCACTACACATTTATATTTCATTTTATTTATGGTACATGTGAGAAGTGTATTTTCCCATGCAGAGAGAGTCTTTGAATGCAACTCGAGTTGGGGAGAGAGAGCGTTAAGGAGAATCTGGGGAGTTCCCGTTCGGCCGTCAACAGTCAACAGCTATCGCTACAAGTTTGCTCGTCTTTGTAATATAAATGTACTTTATGCTGTGGTTTGTCTGCAAGAGAAGCCATTGTGAGTAGCTGTACCAAAGTTTGCGGTAGAGGACAATTAAGTTTCTGCTCGAAGCTTATAGACTGTTGTTTCCTGCTAGCATATAGCACAGTAAGTAGCCGATGCTAACAAGCTCGCTAAAGGACTATAGGCTGCCGTTCGCTAACCCAGCAGGACCTGGGAGCTTATAGAGGATCGTTACCGAACTGGACAACGAGAGACTGGACCCAGATAGCACTCTGAGCCACCCGGGAGCGCTCAGAGTACCTCTGGCACCGTTGGAGACAAGGACGAGGAGTTAGGGCCCGGGTGTGGACCACGCTCGTGGCCTGCCATTGGACTTGGAGCGGACGGTGAGCGCCGAGAGAGGAGGACTACATACAGCGGAATGAATCTGGTGGGATTAACACTAACTTGCTCAAGGTACCTTAACTTTATTTTATTTTTGCTCTTTGAGTGAAGCGACCACTGAGTTTTTGGTCACTACGTTCCCCAGCTTCGATACAGGCCTGCAACGTAGTGTTAACTTTGGGGTTTGCCGGCTTTTAGGGTGTGTTAATAGTCATTTCTTTAAGCAATATTGAAACTGTGAATTTTGATTGACACGCTGTGGGTGTGATTTTGTGTTTTGTGCAGAGAAAAGCCTGCAATTTGTATTTATTTTGCCTTTAACCCAGAAAAGCACATTTGTTTATTTTATGCATTATTCTTTATTAAAGGGAGGGTTATTTTTATACTTTATATAGCGTTTCTAGTGGTGATTGAGTATGTGCCTCATTATTCATAAGTGTACAGCAGTATTTAGTGCATAACTGGAGTACAGTGCAGAGATCCAAAATATTATTTAACATTTTAAGTACACAGAGTATAACCGAAAAAGAACCCAGAGCCCACTCATTTAATTCATGAGTACAAAAAAGGGCTACACGCAAACTCCATTGCCATTGTCTGTTGTCCTAAACAGGCATCAGTGAAAAAGATTTGAACACACAGCAGGTGGGAAAAGCTTTAAGATTACTTGGAGGCATTTCTGCTTCATTTCAGCAGGAAAATGGAGGCAGAGAGTGAATGATATCTGACACAGGTCCTGATGTCTCTACAAACTCAATGACATTACCTGGCATGGCACTTTGTGTCCAGAAATGTGAAACGTTGTTAATTGTCTTGAACATACTAATACCACCTTAAAACCTTATAACTGTCTTAAAGACACTAATAACTCCTTGAAAACATATAAAACATACTGATACCACTTTAAACATAAATACCACCTTAAAACCTCTTAACCAGCAACAAATATTAAAACCCCTTAACCTTTGAACCACCTTAAAAAGTCACAGGACAAGAACACCTTCAAAAATCTCAAAAATAATATAACTTTCTTATACACACACTAATACCATAATTAACTAATAATAAAACCATATAACTGTCTTAAAGACACTAATACCACCTTATAAAACATACAAATAAATGCTCCATATTTGTATAACACCTTTCTAGTCTTTTTAAACTTTGACCTACCTTAAAAAAGTCACAGGACAGGAGCACCTTAAAAAATCTCACACCACCTTAAAACCATATAACAGTCTTAAACATACTAATACCACCTTAAAAGCTCCTTCCAGCTGAATGGTGTCAGCAGTCCTGAGCTGAGAAAGACAACAAACACACTCACAGTAACATTCTGCTTTTATTGGAACAAGAGCCAGAATTCAAAGCAACACATGACAGAAGGTACAAGTCAACGGCATTTCCACCATTTAATGATCAGAGCTTCCATCTTTAAAGGACTGGAAGTGGAAGAAGTTTACAATGGAAATGAGGAATCTGTTCAATCACTTTGAATCACTTTGGATTTATTACAAGAAGCTGAAAGATTTCTGTGATCTGATCTGTTCTCTACCAGGAGGAGACTCTCGCTCCTGCACAGAACACAGGGACACTGAGGAACCAGACCACGAGAACCCAAATCCAGGATAAAGAGGTTCAGTGAATGTGGTGTTGAAGGTGTGGAGGTGCATCAGTGTGTCAGAGGAGACTCTGTAGAAGGACAGAGAGCCAGCAGGACAGTCCACATACATTGCTACTCTACGAGGAGGAGGAGGAGGAGGAGGAGGAGGAGGAGGAGGAGGAGATGGATGTTGTTCTGTTATTGTGCCAGACAGAGTAACCAACAGCAGAGCAGCTCAGACTCCAGGACTGATCATTCCTTCCAAACACACAGTCTTTACTTTCTCCTCTCCTTCTGATTCCTCTGTAACTCACTGATATATAAACTCTTCCTCTCCACTCGACCTCCCAGTAACAGCGACCAGTCAGACCATCTCTACACAGCAGCTGAGGACAGTCAAACCTGTCTGGATGATCAGGATATGACTGATCCTCCTCCACAAATGTCGCCTTCCTGTTGTTGTCAGACAGTTTGATCCCTCTGCTTACTGTGTTTGTGTCGATTGTGAGTTGACAGGAATCTGATGAGAGAATCCAGCTGCAGTTATTGATCTATCATCTGTTCATTGATTGGCACTTTGAATGAGTGATGTCACAGTCTGAAGATGGTTGAATGTGTGCTGCTTTGTTTTCATGAATCAAATGAAAAACACACTTACACTTCCTCAGACCTGGTCTCAACCATCGGACTCCAGCAGGCTCCACCCTGAAAGGAGGAGGGGGGTCAGAGCAGCATCAGACATGGACATTTTTGGGCTTATTTATGTTTCAATATTATTTGTGTGAACAGATGAGCGATCTGTGTGGAAATGTGTCATCTGGAAATATAAAACACAAAATGAAGATTTGGAAACTCACAAAAATATTTTGCAAATATTAAACAGATTTGCAAACACATGAACAAATTCCACAAATAAAAAATATCTGTGAATATATTTAATAGTTTACAAATAAATGAAGCACATTTGTGAAAATCTCTCAAACAGACATTTGTGAGTCCCGCCTGTATTTGTGGATCTCAGTTCTTCACACAAAGAAAATGGACTGGTGTCATTTGGCTGCTTTCGGAGACCACGTGATGGTGCCTCCACATTTCAAAGTAAAACGGCCTCTGAACTGCCTGAATGTGCCAGCTTGTTGCTATCGCCAAGGAAATGTCAGCTGCTGTTTCAACAAAATGTGAATGCAGACTGAAATTCAACGGTGTTGTTGTGTCGGGAGAGGCAGCGATTCAAAGCAGCCGTGAGGAAGAAACAGTATAATTATACAACGTAATGTTATTAAGCTGTGAGCACAGGGAAAGCCCGCTAGCCGCTCGGCTAATTTCAGCAGTTTAACATAAGATATGTTTGATCCCACTTCATATAGGCCAAACATTACATACATATATTTCACATTACTACATCACTGTATTACTTGAGAAAGGTACGTTTGTTAGCTGCTGCAGTGCAGGATGAATTTCTGAACTTGTTCTTATTCCAAATCAGACAGTAAAGGAGAAATGTTGACTGTCAACAGTTCAGCTCAGTTTAGCAGCACTGTACACTGTAGTTACCTCGTATCTTCACTTTATTATTGACATGATTGCAAACCAAGGTACCAGTTATTAGAGCTATTGGAGATGTAGATTAAGATCAACTAAAGTTGGCTGCTAGACCAGCATCTTGTCAGTGGTGGGTAGCTACTAATAATCTTAACCAATCCCACAGACACCCAGTATAATCTCATTATTCATAAAGCATCTTTAAACATCATTTTGAACACAGCTTAGATGACAGTTCACTTCTGTTACTGGACCAAAATCCATTGCAGATAACAGATTAGTTGTAGCAAAGGTAGAAATGCCCCAGTAATTTATTTCTTTTTTAAAAAGAGAAGAACAGATTTCATCCAGCCCTGTATCTAGTTCTGTGGTATCAGCAGGTACACAGAGTGGAAACAGCAGGGTGCAGCATTAGGCCTAAATTTAACATGGCTACATTATACAGTATGTAGGCTACACGTGTCACCCACCAAACATATGATATCCTGTTAGATTTCTCTGGAAAAATAAATATTTCCATGAGCTGTAAACCGTAATCAAGATGAAAACAAAAGGGTTTGAAATTCTTCACTTTGTGTAATGAATCTATATATCAGAGATTCACTTTTGAATAGAATTACGTTCGATCGTCTGTTGTTTCGGTTAGCTAAGTTAGCTAACATCTCCCCTTCAGACTGCAGCTGAGCAGGAAGCTTCTCCAGCAGCTACAGAGCTGCTATGGAACTGAACATTAGCTCAGTTTATAGAAAGGAACTGGAAGCTGGATTTTATTACTGCCTACTTGTCCAATGTTGAGAACATCAGGTACAAACTGAGACTAAACTGACGTAGCCTGCAGCTCTGTCCTGTACAGACTGAGTTTAGGAAAAGAAAGGACGGAGGTGACTGGAGGAGCTGAGCTTAGTGAAGCTAATTAGTGATGCAAACTAATGAGGAGACGTTTCTGTTTGGATTTTAATGTGCAAATAAAATGCAGCTCAGAAGGGAGGAGGTTTCTCATGCTGCCTTTTTTTTATATTAATGTCTACAGATAAATGTCAGAAGCTGAAAAATGAAGACACAAAAACATGAACAGTCGTATCCAGAATGATTCTGAGGTCACATTAACAGGGTTTTAGGGGGTGACGCCCAAAACATGCTGTGCCATCACTGTAAAATCATTGTGGAGCAACAGAACCAACCAAATGACTTTCTCCAGATCTAAAGGTTGTGCAGAAAAGGTAACTTAAACTCTATATTTGATCTAACTGTCAGCCAACACTGGTGCTCAGGCATGAGCAGTGAAACAGAGCATTAGTTATTGTAGAGACACATTTTGACATCAATATAAAGTTCATTATTTCATCTGAAGAATTTTGGGAGTCTTTTTACAACACGTAGCCATTTGTTTTCACTGTTTTACCTGCCCAGATAAATGTTAAAATCCAGGTTCGGGATTTCAAATAGATTCAGTTTCAGCTTTATTTATGCGGCGCTAATTCAGAACAAAAGTCCTCTCATTGCACTTTAAATTTTACTAAAATTTTACCAAGATGCTATTTTTGACAATCATTTATATTTTTCTGTATCATGGATCATGTGTAAAATCAGGAGTGCCTGGCTTCATCCAGCCAAAGAGAGTGATCACTGACAGTCCATTGCACGGCGCTGCGGAGAGCCTCCAGCTGCTATAGCACTAAAACCATTCATTTCTATCTTTCTGGATCCTCATGGATCATGTGGAAAATCAGGTGCAGAGGGAAAGATCAATGCTGGCAACGCTGGGGACAGTTTTACAGATAATTACAGAAAATAGATAATTAAACATATATTCAAATATGCCCAGATGTTTTTTTCCTGACCGGCTACACACAGGACTTTATAAAATGTTGGCCTACTGTATAGCCCATTCAATATAGTATACAGTGTAAAATATATACTGTATTGAATAGGAAAACATAGGCCTAAAAAATAAAATAAAGTGAAACAATAGCCTATATACAATACTGGCTGGTTAGGAGGTTTGTGAAGGCATAGCGCTGCCCAGAGTGCTGAAAGGGAGCAGAGACCAAAAAGCTAGTAATTATCACATCATGGTTTGTTGTCTTAGCCTGCTTGCTTTTTAAAATAACTGTCGGTGCCAATTCCTTTTCCACTCAGTGTAGCAGCATGAGAGAGAGAGAGAGATGTTTCTAAGCTTCCCCCACTGATTTGAAGTATTATAAATAAAATAAAACAATTTCTAAGGTCATTTATATAGATATATACAGTATCTCACAAAAGTGAGTCCACCCCTCACATTTGTGTAAATATGTGATTCTACACATTCTACAAATGTTCTACACAAAGTAATAGTCATTCAGTCAGCATTTGGAGAAATACACTTGAATGTAGCATCTCAAAGTCCTGTCCTGTAGTCGTCAGGTTTCAGCAGAGTTTTAACTAAATATAACTGCTTTGGAGTTATTGGAAGGTTTATTTTTTTCTCTTTTGATGGAGCTAGGCTAGCAGACTTGGAGGGGGCGCTGCTCTTGTAGCGACCGGTAGCGTGTGCCTCGTGTGTTTGGTGTGCTTAGTATACAAAGTTGTCTCTCGTTCCTTGTTTTTGTTTTATGTTTTTGAAACTCAGTTACCCGGAGCAGTTTCTTTAATATAACGTTATCTAAGAATCATCAGACGAAATGGATTGGTTTTTCCGGGGTTGTTTGGAGTGCTCGAGAATCCTCAAGATATCCAACGCTACAATACAGCCGGGAATTGTTGCTCCAATTGCGGGGGAAATTATCCAAGGACTGTGGCAAGCTGGAGTACGGACTTGCAAGGAAATACAAGGTACGAAAATTGGGATTGTAATATCAAGACGAGGAAGAGGGGGAAACGCGGAGGAATCCGACTGAAGCTAAAAAAGTTGGGGTTTAAGCGAATCCCACTGCCCAGTATAATTCTCGCGAATGTGCAATCCTTACGAAGAAAAATGAATGAGCTGCATGCAAATGTGCGCTGTTTGCGGGAGTACAGAGATGCTTGCATGATTGCTTTGACAGAGACCTGGTTAAACGGGAGGGATTCTGACACCGAACTATCGCTGGATGGGTTTGGGGCACCTCTACGGCTGGACCGTGACCCCTCAGTCACAGGGAAGTCTCAAGGAGGAGGTGTCTGTTTGTACGTGAACAATCGATGGGCAAAGACAGTGATCGTACGTGAGGAAATGTGTACTGCTGATATAGAACTACTGACTGTATCCATCCGGCCTTTTTATCTGCCAAGGGAATTCCAGCAACTTTTTGTTTCAGTGGTATATATTCACCCAAAATCTGATGTTCAGAAGGCAACAGATATCATCAGTCAGGTGGTGCAGCGGTATCAGTTGCGTTCACCGGATGCTCCCCATTTCATTATGGGAGATTTTAACAAATGTTCCTTGGAAGGAATTTTAAATTTCCAGCAACATATTGACTGTCCGACACGTCATCAAAAAACACTTGATTTATGTTATGGGTCAATTCCGAACGCTTATAGATCTTTTGCCAGACCCCCAATTGGTTGTGCAGACCATAATGCAGTACTTTTGCAACCATGTTATAAACCAGTGTTGAAGAGATCAAGGCCAACCATTGCGTCTTCTCAAAGATGGACTGATGATAATATCTTACAGTTGCAAGACTGTTTTGATAGGACTGAATGGGATATTTTTAAAACTTCCTGTGAAGACAATGATAACCTAGCTGATGTTGTGAGCTCGTATATCCACTTTTGTGAAGAGTCTGTGATACCTAGGAAAACTGTAAGAATCTACTCAAATAATAAGCCTTCAGTGACAAAATCACTGAAACATGTTTTAAATGAGAAGAAACGTGTTTTTTACCAAGGAACAGTTTTGGAAAAAAGGCAGGTTAATAAGGAAGTAAAGCGGGAAATTAGGAGGGCAAAATTGAAATATAGGAAATCATTGGAGGAGAAGTTTATTAAGGGAAATATTCAGTCAGCATTGAAAGAAATAAAAGTAATGGCTGGTGTAAAAACCAAAGAATCAACCGGAACTATTTTGACTGAGTCTAGGACAGGAAAGGGAGAGACAGCAGATGAATTTAATGATTTTTTTAGACGATTCGATACACAAGATTTTAGTGAAATGAGTGGGGATTTTTATTCTGGTTTGAAAACGGAGGAATATATACAAATTGATAAAGCTTCTGTTTTGAGGGTTTTACAGACCACCCAACAAAATAAAAGCCCTGGGCCAGATAATGTCAGTGGGAGAGTCTTGAAGAGGTGTGCTTATCAGCTCTGTGATATTAGTCATTTTATTTTTCAGACCTCACTGAAATTACATAGAGTACCCTCAGTGTGGAAAAAATCAATCATTGTACCAATTCCTAAAAAGGCCAATGCCAAACAAATTAATGATTTTAGACCAATTTCCTTAACATCATTATTAATGAAGTGTTTTGAGAGAATTGTTAAATCTTGGCTTGTTGAGCATACTAGTCAGCTGATCGATCCGCTACAATTTGCCTATAGGAGAAATAGGAGTGTGGAGGATGCCACTCTCACACTCTTAAATTATATAGATAAACATGTGGATATCGGTAAGCATCATCATGCTCGTTTATTATTTAGAGATTTTTCCGCAGCGTTCAATACTATCCGACCAACCCTTTTAGCTGAACGTTTGCTTTCTGAATTTAATGTTCCAAAGTGCCTGGTGGCCTGGATTTTAGATTTCCTGACCAGAAGGTCTCAAATTGTACGGGTGAATGGAGAATATTCCAGGGAGCTGCATTCTTCAGTGGGCTGCCCACAGGGTTGTATTCTTTCACCTCTACTATTTATTTTATTTACAGATAGGTGTAGAAGTCAATATCCAGACAGACATATTATTAAATATGCCGATGATACAGTGGTGTTGAGCCTGTTAAATCAAGGTGACACAGAGCATGGGCCCATCTTGAAATATTTTTTGGATTGGTGTGAAAGTTCTTGTTTACAAATTAATGCATCCAAAACTAAGGATATGACTATAGAATTTTATAATTCTGTCGGAACTCAATCTAAAGTAGTTATTGCTGGTAAAGAGGTTGAGAAGGTCAGTACATATAAGTATTTGGGTACAGTGATTGATGATAAACTTAGGTGGGTGGAACACACAAATTTTATTGTATCGAAAGCACAAAAAAGGTTATATTTACTGAGGAAGCTTAAGTCCTTTGAAGTAGATAAATCCATATTGATAATGTTTTATAGATCTTTCATTGAAAGTGTTTTAACCTTTGCTATGATCTGTTGGTTTTATGGATTAAATGTTAAAAGCAGATCCCAGCTGCAGCACATTATTAATTTAGGGTCAAAGATTACAGGATCTGTTCAGTTGGGTTTGTCTGCTTTGTGTGAGAGAAATGTTCTTAGGAAGTCTTTAACTATCCTAGAGGATACATCCCACATTTTGTTTTTAGAATTTGAATTGCTTCCCTCAGGAAAGCGATATAGAGTGCCCAAGTGGAAGACCACTAAAGCCTCTAAGTCCTTTGTTTCAAACGCAGTGATGAGTGTAAATACTTATTTGAAACAAAGAAAATGTACGGTAAATTTTAAATAGTAGCTATACGAAGATCCATAAAAGCCCGGGGTTCCTGTGTGGGTTTTTTTTTTTTTTTTTTTGAGGTTGTTGTGATGCTGTGATGTTTTGCTGTCTTTGATGTTTTTGATTGTTTGAGAGGTCGAAGCTACTTAAATTGCCCTGTAAAGGGACAAATAAAGATTTTACTACTACTACTACTACTACTACAGTTTCCACCTGCTTCCATTTTCTCTGCTAAGCTAGGCTAAACATGTCCTGGACCCATGTCTGTACAGAGATGAAACTGGTTCGATCCCAGGTAAGAGGGCAATAAAGGATATTTCTCAGACTAACAGACAGTTCCTTTAACATGCAGCGATCTGTCCAAACTGCATCAATTAACACCAACAGGCATTTATTATTATTTTTTTGTTCCTGGAGTTGTTCTCCTTGGAGACCTCCTACACAAAGATCTCCTTTTCATGTTCAACCAGTGTTTCTGTTCTGAGCAAAGGAAAAAGGCTCTTACACGTGTGATTGTTCATATAACACTCATGTCCACCATTAACCAAAAACACCTCCTCTATCAGACTGTCAGTGGCTGCAGAAGGCCTCTTCATACCTGAGAGTGTCCAGTCTCCGGTGTGGATCCTCCAGTCCAGCAGACAGCAGCTTCACTCCTGAGTCTTCTGGATGATTGTAGCTCAGGTCCAGCTCTCTCAGATGGGAGGGGTTGGAGTTCAGAGCTGAGGCCAGAGAAGTACAGCCTTCCTCTGTGATCAGACAGCCTGACAGCCTGCAAACACACAAACCAACACACACAGAAACCCTCTGAGAGGCGGGATGTTTTTTTTGTGTCAGATACAAATGTAGAAGACATCTTTAAGATCATAAGTTGCATTTAATGATTCAAAAACCAAAGAATGAACAACAGAAAATTATTTAAAGAATAGTCATGGGAATTTTCTCACTCTACAAACTATGGTTGAAGTTTAGTTAATATCAGTAGAAACAACTCTACAGAGTTTAGCTGTTTATTCACCAATGTAAATCAGATCTTAGATGGTCATCAGCTCAGTGGGTTAATGAATCCTGACCTCAGGGTTTCCAGTTCACAGTGTGGACTCTCCAGTCCAGCAGACAGCAGGTTCACTCCTGAATCCTGCAGGTTGTTGTTACTCAGGTCCAGCTCTCTCAGACTAGAGGACTGGGAGCTGAGAACTGAGGACAGAGCTTCACAGCTTCTCTCTGAGAGGTTACAGCCACTCAGTCTGGAGAGGAAATAATCAACAAGACAAATAATATTTGATTTGAAATATTAAAATACTGAATTTGGACTTTTGAAGATACAATGTGTTTAGAACATCTTCTCAGCATGTGCTGAAATCATTGCTGTTTGATTCAAACATGCTGTAGATTTGACATTTAATCATGACTTAATCAGTAACCAGTAATTGTGAAATTGAATTAATGTAGTATTTGACATAAATATGGATTTTAATTTCATCCAGAGTTCATATTTCATGCTATACAATATGTGAATCTGAATGAAAACAAAATACGTTTGAAATTTAGAAGATTTTTTTATACTGTGAAATATGAGAGGCTGTTTAAATTAAATTGAGCTTGATATTTAGAGAAATCCATACATATTTTAAGACAAAGTGTAACTTCATCTGACCTCAGGGTTTCCAGTGTACAGTGTGGACTCTCCAGTCCAGCAGGCAGCAGTTTCTCTCCTGAATCCTGCAGGTTGTTGTTACTCAGGTCCAGCTCTCTCAGACTAGAGGACTGGGAGCTGAGAACTGAGGACAGAGCTTCACAGCTTCTCTCTGAGAGGTTACAGCCACTCAGTCTGGAGAGACAACAGGAAGGAAACAAGTAATAACACATTTATTTTTTCTCCAGTTGAAAGATAGCAGAGTATTTATTGATGAATAAATCCCACTTACAGAGCTTTCTTGGAGGCTTTGACCACTGGCAGCAGACTCAGAAGAGCCTCCTCTGAAGCAGAGTATTTCTTCAGGTCAAACACGTCCAGATCTTTTTCTGATGACAGTAAGATGAAGACCAGAGCTGACCACTGAGCAGGAGAGAGTTTATCTGTGGAGAGACTTCCTGAACTCAGGGACTGTTGGATCTGATCCACTAGAGAACGATCATTCAGTTCATTCAGACAGTGGAACAGATTGATGCTTTTCTCTGCAGAGGGAGTCTCTTCGATCTTCTTCTTGATGTACTTGACTGTTACCTGATTTGTTTTTGAGCCACTTCCTGTCTGTGTCAGCAGGCCTCGTAGGAGAGTCTGATTGGTCTGCAGTGAAAGTCCAAGGAGGAAGCGGAGGAACAAGTCCAGGTGTCCATTTGGACTCTTTAAAGCCTTCTTCACAGCTCTCTTGTAGAGATGTGTCACAGATTTATCTTCTCTTGTTTCAAACTTCTGAGAGGTTGATTGTTTTTTTGCTAGCAGATTGACTCCAGAGTTGATGAAGGTCAGATGGACATGAAGAGCAGCCAGAAACTCCTGAACGCTCAGATGGACGAAGCTGAACACCTTGTCCTGGTACAGCCCTCTCTCCTCTTTAAAGATCTGTGTGAACACTCCTGAGTACACTGAGGCTGCTCTGATATCGATGCCACACTCTGTCAGGTCTGATTCATAGAAGATCAGGTTTCCTTTCTGCAGCTGCTCAAAAGCCAGTTTTCCCAGAGACTCAATCATCTTCCTGCTCTCTGGACTCCAGTGTGGATCTGTCTCAGCTCCTCCATCATACTTGACGTTCTTCACTTTGGACTGAACCACCAGGAAGTGGATGTACATCTCAGTCAGGGTCTTGGGCAGCTCTCCTCCCTCTCTGGTCTTCAACACCTCCTCCAGAACTGTAGCAGTGATCCAGCAGAAGACTGGGATGTGGCACATGATGTGGAGGCTTCGTGATGTCTTGATGTGGGAGATGATTCTGCTGGCCTGCTCTGAATCTCTGAACCTCTTCCTGAAGTACTCCTCCTTCTGTGGGTCAGTGAACCCTCTGACCTCTGTCACCATGTCAACACACCCAGGAGGGATCTGATTGGCTGCTGCAGGTCGTGTGGTTATCCAGAGGCGAGCAGAGGGAAGCAGGTTCCCCCTGATGAGGTTTGTCAGCAGCACATCCAATGAGGTGGACTCTGTA
Organism: Lepomis macrochirus; assembly: GCA_024633595.2. NCBI lineage: Eukaryota > Metazoa > Chordata > Actinopteri > Centrarchiformes > Centrarchidae > Lepomis > Lepomis macrochirus. The sequence goes on along the minus strand of JALXJV020000025.1, from coordinate 23,823,773 downwards.
ACATCAGTCAGGATCTTAGTGTTGTGGAAGTCCAGAGGAAGTCGACACTCATCCAGACCGTCAAAGATGAACACAACCTGGAACTCTTCAAAGCTGCAGATTCCTGCTTCTTTGGTTTCAGGAAAGAAGTGATGAACAAGTTCCACCAAGCTGTACTTTTCCTCTTTCAGCACATTCAGCTCTCTGAAAGTGAATGGAAATGTGAACTGTATGTCCTGGTTGGCTTTGTCTTCAGCCCAGTCCAGAGTGAACTTCTGTGTTAAGACTGTTTTCCCAATGCCAGCCACTCCCTTTGTCATCACTGTTCTGATTGGTTCATCTCTTCCAGGTGAGGCTTTAAAGATGTCTTCTTGTCTGATGGTTGTTTCTGGTCTGTCTGGTTTCCTGGTTGCTGTTTCAATCTGTCTGACCTCATGTTCATCATTGACCTCTGCAGTCCCTCCCTCTGTGATGTAGAGCTCTGTGTAGATCTGGTTCAGAAGGGTTGGGTTTCCTGCTTTAGCAATCCCCTCAAACACACACTGGAACTTCTTCTTCAGCTTAGATTTAAGTTTACGTTGACAGACTGAAAAAGGCGGTTCTGAACAAAAAAGCCACATATTAGATTAAGTAATACATTATAAAGTCAACATTTCACCATTTTTAATGAAGAAAATATGACAAGTGAATTTCTCCAAATGAACTGAAGATGCAGCAAAAAAGGTCAAGATCAAAGTCCATGTGACAGTTTCATTTCCTTATATAAACATGTTTCCCTCCATCTGCTGAGCCATCAGTAAATGTCCCGTTTATCCAGCAGCTTAAATCTTTAGAGAAATCCTCTTACTGCTCTGCAGACGCTCAGCCAGCTCCTCCTGCTTCATTCTCCTCAGGAAGTGCAGTGTGATCTTCAGAAATGCCTCTCTGCTGCTCCTCCTCTGCTCTTCCTCCTCACCGTCCAACACCTCCTCATCCTCCCTCTGACTCTCTAAGCATTCTGGGTAATCTGAACTCAGAGCCTTCTGGATCTTCTTCAGCTCCTTCTTCACAAAAGTGACAATGTTGTCCTCCAGCAGCTGGAACAGAATATTATATGAAGGACACAATCAAAGTCAAATCATGGAACCAAACATCAGATCCATGTTGGACAGACTGACAATCCACTGGTCTAAAAAGTGCAGCGTGGAGATTATTGTGAACAGAATAGATGGAAAAGTAGTTGTTGTACATGTACAGACCATAAATATGGAGTCCAGGTGTGTTTGATGCTGCTGGGCAGACTGACCACTGGGAACCTCTGAGCTCTCCTGGTGGACTCTGTGGAGGAATCATGAAGAGTTAGCTCACATTATGTCTGTCCACACAGAGACAGACACAAGGTAAAGGCAGTCGCTTTGGAGCTGCTCAACAGTCAGAACGTGTGTGTGGAGAAAATGTTCAACTGAAGCCAAGAGCTGAAGACTGCTTCTACTGCTTCTACTGCTTCTACTGCTTCTGCTGCTTCTGCTGCTTCTGCTGCTTCTGCTGCTTCTACTGCTTCTGCTGGGCAGCTTCAGATGGGAGAATATAAATGTATGTGAAGAAGAACGATGCTGAAAATAAACACACAGGTTTAATAAAACTTCTCTGGATAAATAACAGTTAAACATGAATCAGTCAGAGTTTAATGCGATTAACAGCTGACCTCTTTGCAGCAGACGGTCGGCCTCCTTTAAATTCAATAATAATATCCTTTGACCGGTCACTCTTGAAGGACACACAGCTGGGCTCAGGTCCAGGTCCAGAAGAGGCTGGGCTCCCATAGATCCTGTTAGACAGAGAGGAAGACCACCAGGGATGGAAATGTAATTTTTAGCCTTCAGCCACAGAAGCTTCTGGAGAAACTGGCAGCTCTCAACAAGAAAAGGATCAAAGTTCACTAAAAGCTGAAGCTGAATGATTTCAGTCTGTGTATCATCGCTTCATTTCCAGCAAATATTGGACCAAACCAGGACTAAATGTTCTGATCTCTGAGCAGATCTTACTGTTCCTGACCAAACTTAACTGTGGCTCCATCAGCAGCAGCTCTGTTGGCCTGTATTCTAACGTTTGCATTACTAGACTCAGCACAAATATCCTGACTGCTATTTACAGACTTTGGTAGGTGAAGCATTTTAGGACAAAATCCAAAGAGCAAGTTTCAGACTAAAAAGAGCTGAACTTGATTTGTGGAACTCAGACTGCTGAAGCCTCATATTATCCTCAGCTGAACTTTCCAATGTCTTTTTACACAGAACCAGGACTGTGGACTCTGTCCTCCATCACTTCCATTGAAACCCCATCAGGAAGAGATCTCTTCAGGGCCAGTGTGCACAGGAGAAACAATTCCAGCCACCAACAACTCTTTCAGTGGACATATGGGCATGTCAGTGTTGTTTAGGGACAGACTGGAAAACATGTGGACCTGTCCTTTAATCCTAATCTGGCTCTGACCTTCATCATCATTCTAGGAGAACATGGACATTAGAAGGACAACTGGTCAGACTGGATTTAATGAGGACAAACATCAGCAGTGAGCAACATGAGGAGGGAGACATGAACATTTAGCTCTGATTGGCCAACACTGTTTGATACTAGGGGTGGGAGAAATCATCGATTCTTAGATGCATCGCGATGCGGACGTGGAAGATTATTAATCGATGCACAAATGTCTAAAAATCGATTATTTTAATGTTAATTGATAACATAATGTTGACGGAACGCAAAAGGCGGAACTCGCGCAAGAGCAGCGCCCGGACCGTCTGAGGAGCGCACACAGCAGAGAGACCACGTGTCCCCCTACATTCATCACCGCTGTGGAATGAAAAACCCCAAAATGTCTCACAATCATTAATATCAATGCGCAAGTAATTATTTTAACTCTCAAACTGCGAGCATGGTGACGCTCTGCAGCTGTGTGTGTGAGGCCGAGCGAGAGAGAGCGAGCGGCGGAACGTGACGGTGAAAGTTAGCGGTGAAAAATATTAGCAGTAAGTTTCAGTCTGGTAGTAAACGTGCAGCGTGGGTCGCTGTGTGACCGTTAATAAAAGTCTGTAGTTTCCCCAACGGCTGGAAAAGTGAAGGCTGTTAGCTGAGCTAACATCTCCCCGTACAAGGGCTCAGTCTGCCCCCCCACCAGACTCCGCAGCCTTCAGCGTCACCGTCCCCCCCTCTGGAACTCATCCCCACAGAAACGCTCCCTGTCTGGACTCTTTCAAAGATCTACTAAAACACAGCTCTTTACCCAGGCATTCAGTCCTGAATGACTTTTTGTTGTTCTGTCACTGTAACTCTGTGTAAAGCGTCCTTGGGTCCCGTAAAAGTTGCTAAAAAGATTTTTTTATTAATTTAACATTAGCTAAATTAGTAATGAAGTAATATTATTATCAGCTGTATGTCATTACTAACTAACCTACTAGTCAAGGGTTGAAAACATCAGGTACAAGCTGGGACTAAACTGTGTACAGCTCTGTCCTGTGTACTGTACATGCTGATAATTATATTTCAGTTTTCAGAAGTCTGACAGCTGGTTGTTAATGAAATGGACCATGGAGCTGAGGTTAATAAAGTAAACTAGGGACGTAAACTAGTCCTTTTAAGCTAATTAGCCATTTTCTTTGAATCGAATCGCAGCCTGAATCGTAATCGAATCGTGAGGTGCTCAGAGATTCCCACCCCTATTTAATACTGACACATACTCACTTTCTCTTAGATTTCTTTGTAAGTCTTTGTTTAAACGTGGTGAAAAAACCCATTGACTCATCACTCTTGAAGGACACACAGCTTGGATCAGGTCCAGGTCCAGGTCCAGCCGAGTCTGGTCCCTGCTGCTGCTCTGGGCTTCAACACAACACACACAGAGCTTTGAGAGTGAATAATGATGGTGGAGTGATTTGAGTCCTGGACAGTTAGAGATCCTCATCTCACCTCTGAGCTTTGGTCTGGCTGTCATGTTCCCCACACAGAGTGCTTTTAGAGGGAGGGACTCCCTCCTCTCTGTCCTCACACTGACTCATGCTGCTGAACTCACATCCACTTTCACCTGGAGAGGAAACACAAATCATTCATCTGCACATCAACTCAAATCCTCCTTTCCATCATTTCTCCTGGAAAAAGATCAGCTGCTCCTCCACTGATTGGCTGCTAGTTTCTGTTTCATATCAGTGGCAGCTGAATGCAGTCAGACAGCAGTGTGAGGCAGAGGAAGCTGCCATCAGCTGCTGGACTTCTACTATCAGTCCACTAGATGGAGGCATGAAGCTGCAGCCCAGCACACACACCATGCATGGAGGAGCGGCTACATTCACTGACTCACTGATATGAAACATGAGCAACGTCAGTATCCTGCTGTGTCTGACTTTACGCTGGTGGAGACGACGCTTTGAAAAGCACAATGTAGTTTGTTTTCTGCCAGCTGAAGAAAGGAAAGAAACATCAGCTGTTCATCAGATTGTTTGATTCCAGTAAATCAATAATCCAACAACATGGAGATTTCTCTTCAAACACAAGAGTTCTCCAAACTCTCTACTGAAATAAGAAGTGAACAACTACTACAAACAGTAGATTTTCACAATAAGAGTGCAGGATTTTGTTTTGTTGGTGTTGATGCTTTCTCTCGTTAGTTTTGTAGTTTGTGAACGAGACCTGAAACAAAATCAGAGCGTCAGACTGGACGTGATTCTCTAAACACCAGTTTAACCAGTTAGACACATCTGGAATCACTTTTCCAGAAACATCAGTAACAGTGGAGGAAAGTAACTAAGTTTACTCAAGTACTGTACTTCAGTACAATTCTGAGGTACTTGAGTATTTTCACTTCCTACTTTATATTTCTACTCCACTACATGTATCTGACTGAGTTACTTTACAGATTCAGATCATTAATAGAAACTTTAATCAACTAATAAATGATGATTATTGTTACAGATAAAGTTTCCCTACGCAGTATATTAAATCATTAAATGTAATCAAAGTTGTACTGTAGTTGAAGTACAAAGTATTATTAACAAAATGACATGTAACAGTAGAAATTAAAGAGGATTAAATACGTCTGGAAACTTTCATATATTATGTTACTTTATATTTTACTGAATCTGCGAGTAGAAAAACAAGGAAGTATTCCTTTACTCCAGTTAAAGTACTAATACTACACTGTAAAAATGCTCTGTTACAAGTAAAAGTCCTCGTACTTGGTTCAAAGTATGTAAGTATATTTACAGTGTTAAAAGTAAAATGTACTTATAGATTATTTTTCTCTGTGCTTTGGTGTGAAAGCAGGTTTTACTGCCAGAGTGTCCTGTTCTACTTATTACAGAGCGAGCTGGACAGAACTGGAACTAGTCCCAGATCCAATCAGCCCTGGACAGATCTCAGCTCCAGTATCGATCTCCTGAAGCAGCCAGAGGTTACCTGTTCACATTAAACACAGCTCCTTCGGCTTATTTCGGCTCTAACTTTCTCTGACTCTGTGTTCTGATAGAAGGTGCTCTCATGTTTGGTTTGTAAAATCTGGATCTGCAAAGTAACTGCTAACTAAAGCTGCCAGATAAATGTAGTAAAAAGTCCAGTATTTCCCTGAAACGTAGTGAAACAGAACTCTGAAATGTGTCTTCCTGTTTGCACTGAAAACAATCAGAGAGACAGAATCACAATTCCACCTTAACAGACAGAGCGTGAAAGGTTCACAGTTAAGATCAACTGACTCCTGCTCTGATTCCCCTGCTTACAACCCAAATATCCACAACATTTTGGAGCTAAGCTAACCACAGCTCGTGTTAACGAGGAAAACCTTTAAAGCTGGTTACTTTACCTGCAGCTGGAGGTTCAGGTGGAGAAAAGAAGCTGTGACACAAAGGTCCAGACTCAGTGAAGCTGAACTTTGAACAGGAAACAGCCAAACGCGCAGCATTACTGTTAATCATTAATCATATCTGTTATTGAGTCGCTGTTTGATGGCAGGATGATAAAACAGCTTTAGTGAGTCTTACACACAGATCTCTTTAGCTGAGAGTTTTTACCATGGTAACCTAGTTGGTGTGGACAAAAATAGTTGATGTCAGAGGAGAATGGACAGACTGGTTCCAGATGACAGAAAGGCAACAGTAACTCAAATCACCACTTGTTACAACCAAAGTATGCAGAATACCATCTCTGAACACACAACACGTCCAACCTTGAAGCAGATGGGCTCCAGCAGCAGAAGACCACATGCTGCTCCTGTCAGCTGAGAACAGGAAACGGAGGCCACAGTTCACACAGGCTCACCAACACTGCACAGTAGAAGATTTTAAAAATGTTGGCTGGTCTGATGAGCCTTGATTTCAGCTGTGACACTCAGATGGTCGGGTCAGAATTGGACCGTAAACAACATGGCAGCGTGGATCCATCCTGTCTTGTATCAACGGTTCAGGCTGGTGGTGGAGGTGTAATGGTTTGGGGATATTTCCCACCTTAGTACCAACAGAACATTGTTTAAATACGACAGCCTACCTGAGTATTGTTGCACAGTGTACCATCTTCTGATGGCTTCTTCCAGCAGGATAATGCACCATGTCACAAAGCTCAAAGTGGTTTCTCTGAGTTCACTGTACTCCAACGGCCTCCACAGTCACCAGATCTCAGTCCAACAGAGCACCTTTGGGCGGTGGTGGAACAGGAGATTCTCATCAGTGCAACCAGAAGATGCGCCCCCTGCTGGCCGTTCAATAGAATGCAAGTTAAAGGGACTTCTGCATTGGATTCATGTCTCAGCTTCCTGCTTGATCCACGTCTTTGTCTCCTCCATACCGGATTACTGTGATGGACTTCTCATCAGGATCCCTAACAAGTCTGCAGAGACTGCAGTCCAGATGTCCAGAACAGCTGCTAGGACCCTGATGAGAGTGCGACAGTACGACCACATCACACCCATTCTCCATTCACTTCACTGGCTTCCTGTTTCTGCTAGGATTGAATACAAGGTGTCCCTCCTCACTCAACTACAAAACGATCCCTCCGCTCGACAAATTCAAACCGCCTCTGTCTCCCCAGGATGAAGCTCAGCTCCATGGGTGATCGGGCTTTCTGTTCTGCTGCTCCTCAGCCCTCCCTGACCATCTGAGAGTACCGAGACTTTGAAAAACGGCTTAAAACATTTCTTATTAGCAGAACGTCTGAGTTTTATTTAACCTTGCGAGTTGTCACACTTGGTATTTTATATTAATGTTTTTACCTGGCTTTTATCACCTTACCTGTAGCACTTTGGGATTTGTTTCAAATGTAAAGTGCATTACAAATAAAATGTATTAATATTGTTTGAGTTCAGATTCACTGGTTCCTGTAGTTTCCACCTGCCTCTGCCAGCTCAGTCTCTCCTGTCTGGACCGGATACCCTTCCCATCACATTTGGTCTCTCTGGATCTTCTTTCAGTTTGTTATGAAACTGTCTTTGGAACTGTGAACTGTTCCTGTCTCAGGTTGTGCTTCTGGGTCCAATTTCTAATACTACATAACAAACTTTATTCAAAATATTCAGCTAAAGAACAAAAATGCATGTTCAGTCAACCTCTGATGCAACCATGCAACCCACCCCCCCCCCTACAAAAGTCTTTACTGTTTTATAAAAACAACAAGGCCAAAGTCCACAGAGGCAGCAGCTGATAAACTGTCCAATAAAAACCAGCCATTACTTTCTGAAAACTGGACTTTGAGGTCAATATGGTTTTGTCTTCTCAGCATGTTTTAGTCTTCATGTGGACTTAAAGTGAGAGCTTGTCTACATGTTGCAGGACAGCGAGCCACATGAGACCAAAGTCAGCAGCTGTTTTTCACAAATCAACCTTTATTCTAACGTCTGAAAATAAAAACGGTTCAGTCAGGACAACTTTCATCAAAGAACTGATACTTGTAGCAGCATTGTAGTTATGTTTAGAGGTGTTGCTCTGTTCTGGGATCTCCCTGCCCATCCATGTGCATACGTGGAAAGCCTGAGGCAGAGAGCAGCAGTAAAGAACCCTGTACAGAGCAGAGCAGCCATGCTGAGTTACATGACTAATTAGATACTAGATGGGCCCAGTGCTTAAGACCACGGTGTTTATTATGTGCACACGCACACACAGCAGCCAGCACAGAGATAGGCTGTGAAGACGGAGGAACAAACAGCAGCACATTGAAACTTCAACATGCAGCTGACCACAGCTCAGGGCTGCTGGTTGCCATAGTAATGCAGCACACTTTCCCAGATCCACAGCATTCACAAATAACAGAGAGGTGGAATCACCTGATCACCCGGAGAGGTCTGACTGCTGGCCTCAGCTCTGTGGAGCGGGTAGGAAAGGTTTCTATGGCACTGAGCTACAGAGGAGACGGCCAGGGCTCCAGGTCTGGAGGGAAGGACGGCTCCTGGGTCTGAGGTGACAGAGTTAAACTCCTCAGCATGAAGTTCACAACGGACAGAACTGAAACACTCAGACGTGCAATCATTTCTGTTCACCTGGAACTAACTAATACTACCTTAAATCTATAAAGACCACTTTATTTAAACCCAATGTTAAAATCTTAATACCACCTTAAAAACCTTAAAACAATCTTTAAAGTACTAATACAACCTTAAATCTGTATAGCACCTTAAACCCAGTTAAAGCCCTTAAACCACCTTAATAGTTAGTTTTGATCTTGAAAAGTAAGTGATCTCAGTGTTTCCCTGAAACGTAGTGAAACATTAACAGACAGAGCGTGAAAGGTTCACAGTTAAGATCAACTGACTCCTGCTCTGATTCCCCTGCTTACAACCCAAATATCCACAACATTTCTAGCGGACAGACTGGTTCCAGGTGACAGAAAGGCAACAGTAACTTAATTCACCACTGTGAGGAGTCCTCACAATGAAGAGGATTAAACACAACTGACAAGATCAAGAAGGTACAGCTGGGAGTTGAACCCACAAACCTCTGTGTACACAACAAGCACTTTAACCACTGAGCTACAGCACCACCATTTCATGATGTGGCCTAAAAGAAAACATTTGCTGTAGAGGCGTGTGACATCTGACAAACAGTATCTGTAAGTCTCTTTGGATAAAAGCGTCAGCTAGATGAATAAATGTAAATGTTGTTTGTGCCAGCTGATATTTTAGTATGATAGAACTGAGTTTAGAGGTCAGCTCCACCTTCTCCTCCAAATATGGTCACTTCCTCCAAACAACCAAGGTGGTGGCCAAAATGTTCGTAATACTGCAAATATATAAACATTGCAACACTTATTCATTCACAATACTTTCATAAGGAGCCATTCTGCAGGCCAGATGGGAAGCTTTGGTGGGCAGAAAGTAGAAAATGAAGACCAATGATACAGTGATGGTAACAATCAGGGACTGCTGGGAGTTGTACCCACGATCTCCTGTTAACAAGAGAGGAGTTTTAACCCACTGAGCCACATGTAGACAAAGCTGCCTGGTAAATGGATCCACAGAGACCAGCATGCTCCTCACCACTGCTGGGAGCTGGTTTCTCCTTTATTCACCCAAACTTGACTTCACAGACACACCTTTGTCTCACAGGGGGACATCACACCTTTTAGAGTTGTTTTATTTTGAAATCTCTTGTGCCTTCATGTTTTCTTTCTTACGTTCTTTCTTTGGTAAAATAAAATCTAATGAAGAAGTAACGTAGCTAGCCGGCTTTCATCAAGCCAGCTAGCTGGACTCACCTTACTTCCTTACCTGTTCCTCGGTTCCTTGAAGGTTCGGCTGTGTCGCAGTCAGACTGACGGCGGAAATTCCATGACGGGAAATGTGCGCTGGCGATTTCGGTGGGTTTGAACATTTTTGTTGGTTTGTTTGAAGTATTTTAGGGTTTTGAACACAGACACACACAAACACACAGTTTCATCACGTACCTCAGATAGTCCGAGCCGGGGTTTGAACCCACGTCTCCAGGTCGCCGGTCGGCGTCCTTCACCACCGGACCGTCTTCGGTACCGATGAAGACCAACAAGCAGAGAGAGGAAGAAGATCAGACTGAGGGAGGAACCTGCAGAAGATCCACCTCCATCAGTCTGGAGAGGAAACTCTGGATGATGGACTTCCTGGCTGTTGACTTTCTAATCATTTGGTTGTCGAGCTGCTTTCGTCTCATCATTTACAATTAAACAAGAACTCTTTGTGCTGTTGGCCCAAATGGTCCTGTGGTCAGGACTCCTGGTTCCCATCCAGATGGTCGGGTTCAAGTCCAGGTGTGGGAGAAGATGGTGTCAAGTCAGCTCCTTCTGTTTTTAGGATGTGAACATGTGGTCGGCGCTAACCACGCTAGCTAGTTAGCGTCAGATGAAATGTGTGTTTCGTAGAATATCTCTTTGTTGTAACAGAGCTTCTTGGCACACACTGCTGTGGGATGGCATCCCATTCTTCAGCCAGCATTTGAAATCAGAAATCCTTCTTCCAGTAATGCGTCTTCTTCCTCTACTTGTAGTATCTGACAGTATTTGACAGCAGTGTGTGAGCAGGCTGCTGAGCAGCATGAGGAGCTGCCAGGCTGTTGTGGCTGTGGATGCTTCTTCACACGCTCCTGTGTGTTAAATGAAGAAATATGTCTTGTTTCTTCACACTTCAATCATCCCATCCAGCCAACACCACCGAACAAGAGTCGGCTGCAAAGAGAAGCTGCTTGGCATTGGCAGAGAAGATTTGGCTCCGCCCACATACTGAGCTCTGCTGCTCATTGGATGTTTCTGTGTTGGCAGAAAATTGATCCGTCTTCTCATCATGCTGATAATTATATATCTGCCATTCTGTCCTTGTAGTCTCCTTCTCTGGCGTCCTGCTGTTCACTAGGACATGCCAGGGCTGCTGGATGAACATCTGGGAAACTATTGTGTCTCCTGCCTCTCTGTTACCATGGGAAGTGGAGTTTTCAGGGCCCCTGTGTGAGGGAGCCGTCTCCCTGCTTCAAATGTTATGTCGACCCTCTGCTCGAGGCCGCGTGTCTGCTCTGACCCTCAGCGGTGAGGCGTCTGGCGGCTGAATCTTTTGCACTTTTCTTCCTTTAATAAAGAGCAAAAGACAAGGCTTTGCTGTGATCCATTTATTTGTTCAGTTCTGCAGCGGGACGTCCAAGATTTCCACCACAGTTTCCAGCTTCACAAGTGGGAAGATTTGCTGCTTTTCCTTTCAATTATTTCACTGATTCAGAAATGATTCCTGATTCTACTTTTATTTAAGGAACATTTTCAGTGCAGTTCTTTTCCTTCTAACAGAGTATTTTTACACTGAGGTATTAGTACTTTTACTGTAAAGGATCTGAATCCTTAGATCCACGCTGCTGTTTTCCAGCTGCAAATGATCCATAAAACAGCACAGACTGGATTAAAACATCCTTTCGGGGCCACATCACATGTTAAAAGCCAGATATGAAGAGAAGAAAACATTCAAAGACCTGGATGGTGTCAAACTTAGTGAGAACAGTTCCATCAGGGAGGCTTGTGGGACCTGGAGTGGTCTGCCAGAGCCTGAACTTTACCTGAGGACAGGTAAGCTGAGTGGATTGACGGGGAACCCGATGACACAGAGTTCATATGTATCGCACGCTCTTTCAATCTTCCTGTTTCCAGAGTGTAGAGGAGGAGAGACACACACCTGTACAATCAGGAGTTAACAACACAGCAGATCAGTGGAGCAACACTGACCTCTGCTGGAGAGTTTAGGAACAAAAGCCACAGCGTTTTCTTCTTTAGTCAGTGCTGTTGATGAAGTTGTTGTGAACAGGAGCCTCCTGACTGAAGGGACTGCACATGCTGCTTTCCAGGGGCCTCATTTAGAAAACTGTGCGTAGAATCCTCACTGAAAGTGTCCGATGCGTAAAAGACAAAAAGATTCAGACTTAAGCCAGCGGCGTTCGGACGCTGACTTTCCATCAAAGTCTGTCTTGTTTCCCTAAATATTGTGAAGGTGTCCAGTCTGGAGGCTTTGGCTGTGGAAGCGGCCATTTTGTCGCGATGGCGCTAAAAGTCCAGCTTAGAAGCGTCTGAACTGAGCAGCAAAGGAGCCGCTGACTTCCTGACTCAACGGACACAGTCAACAACTTTGCACTGCATTTCAAAGGGAATATTTGTTCTTTGAAAACCCACAGAAATGGACTCAGGCCCGTAATAATGCAAATATACACATGCTAATACAATTTTATAAACTTATCTGTTGTCTGTTGTTTGAGCTGCAGCAGCTCCTCAGCCATAACAGCCAGTACCAAAGATGAAGTCAGTGTGCTGTTGGAAAAAGTGCAAAAATATAGTAAGACTAAAGACTTGTAACCTGATATACCTCCATGAATCCATGGCATTATTCTCCAATGAAGAAATCATTTATCTAATGTGCCAATCAGCCATAAAATGATGGCAAAATGACATGTTGGCAGCCCGTACACTGGCTATCAGCAGGAGGGAAGTCACAACTGTCAAATAGTGTCAAACTGTGTAGCGATGTGCGTGCATGTGTGTGCCCATGTTTTCAGAGGAGGCTGGAGGTACTGGAAGGCTCCCTACCAGTCCCTGCTGAATCAAAGGGGACCAGAAAATGGAAGGAACCAATGAGAAGCCATTTTAAAAGCTGCTGGCGTATTTCATTTGAAATAAGTCAGTGAAATGAACAGTGGCAGTTGTGTTTGTGTGGGTGAACAAATCAAACAGGCCTACATGTGAGTCTTTGTATAGTGCTGGGACATTTTCTTCTACATTCTCTATGTGTCTTTGCCACTTAGGGACGTGACAATATTCCTCAGCTGGAGTTTTGAACTTTATAGTGTAACACATTTTCTTAGTTTAATGTGCCGAGCAGCTGTGATGGCCCTTGGCAGTGGTTTCCATCTTTCACATGCTCATGAATATTAAGAATTCTTCATTTAGCTGATGCTGTTCCAAAGGGCCTTACAGCTGATATACATGTCAGAGAGCAACGAGGGGTTAAGCGTCTTGCTTCGGGGACACGTTGGTAGGAATCGAACCACGAGAGCAGCGTCTTATCCGCTGCCCCGTCGCTGCCGCTCGACTCTTCAGTAATTAAAGGGTCTGTTTTTCATTCCTGAGAATTCTGCTCCTTCATAGATACGTAGATGTGTGATTCTGTTTTCTCCAGCAATGCAGGAACAGCGTTTATTTGTTGTGCTCATATTCCATAAGTGTTCCTTTTGTGCCTGAACATATCTATCAGATGCAGCACGATGCCACAGCACTGACACAGCAGAGGGAAGTTTAGAACACATCAACGCAGAAGGTAGGCTGAGCTGCTTTTATTTGATCTGTACAGAAATATTTAGCATTAAAGTGAAGAAGCATCCTTTACTAGACATGTAACTGTGCTCAGTCTACCTAATGACACAGCACATTTGACCACGGGACACATTATTGTCTGATGAAACCATCATCACCTTTGTGTCACGGTTTAATGTCTTCAAATCAACAGACACAGCAGATGACACCCAGACCAAGTCGGTTGGAAGAGATATTAGAGGCCATGTGTGAAAATGCTATTTCTTGGAATCCTAATACATTTGGAATGGCAGTTTTGGTAATGCTTAAATTAAAGCTTAATTAGAACTTGTGTTCTGAGAAGTCTGCCATTGACATTGGACACAGAGAGGAAAGCTCACTTGTTTGAAAAGTCCAATATATAGATAGAATATTTCTGGAGGTGACATTAATTTGCTATTTGGATCATTTTACACTTTAAACTGGCTGTTGAGATTTAGATGCAAATAATGCTGCTGTGTCTATTTCCTTTAAGCATCCACAGTATAAATGCTAACAAATGTCACTAAGAATCTGGAATGAAGATTCAATATTTGGATGGAAATTGATTGTAGTGAGAAAGTTGTTGTTGTGTTTTGTCTTCTGTCCTGTAGGTGTACAGCAGATGGAAGAAGAGTCCTCAGAAACAGCCAGTAATGTAGCCGTCCTGATGACTGCAGATGAAGGGATCTAAACTGGGCTTCTTTTTATTGAACCAGGACGTCTCATTGAGACTAAGAATCTGCTTTTTAAGGGAGACCTGGCCCAGATTGACTTCAGTCTAGATAAAAACAAGTGCTTTTAGACAGATTCCAATACTACAATAAGAACAGCTGTGGGAACAGAAGCAGAGACTCACTAAAAATGTGCTACTGTCCTTTGAAAGATTTCAAATCCTGATGAGGAGCATTTAGCTGTTTGGATTCTTTGGGCCTTAATCATTACTTGTAGATTTATGTAGATCAGAGTCTGAGTCTGAAAATGATCAGAAATCAAAATTTATTTAATAATATATATGTAATATTAGTAATTAGGAGAACATTCATGATGTAGTCTGTAGAAAAACTATGCAACATGAGTTCATTGTTTTTCATGTAGTCACCATAAGGGCTGTGACATTTGAAACAAACAGGATCAATATTACATTTACATCCAATAAACATTTGGCCAGAAACAATATGGTTGAGGCCCGTTTCAGAAAGCAGCTTCAAAAAAACTCTAAGAGTGAAGTCCAAGTTAGGTAGGCAGGTTTATTGTCCCAATCCAACACGTTGTAGAGTGAAAGTGAGTTTTGTAACTCCCTAATGCTCCAGAGCAGACAATCCACATTAAGAAAGAATCAACTGGGATTAGTTTATTTCCCCTGAGATGGGAAACAGCTGATTTGAGCTCAGAGTAGCTTCACTCTCAGTTAAGCGTGTGCACCACCGCTCTAAACAGGCAGCATGAATGGAGCCACCATACTGCCATTCACCATGGCAACAGCTAAAAAAATCCTTCCTCATACTTCACCCGTCTGGAGTTGGAAATCCTCAGGCAGAACATCTGGAGAGTTGAACAGATCTTCTTTTTAAAAAGTGAATATAGTCTATTTCATTTCTATGGAATCACAATTCTAATATTCCAGGTGGAACAAGTGGAACCAGATTTAACATGGAACGTTTTCATTTAGGTGCAATTCTGTCTAGAACAGATGTGGAAGCAGCTCAAACTGAAACAGAAGAACAAAGTAGTGATGAGATTTCTGAAGTGAAAATCGGGGACCTTTCGGGGACACCTATAGCGAGGACAGGAAACCAAAAGCGGGGACTGTCCCGAGAAAGCGGAGCCGTCTGCTCAGCGGTCCCCTATTTTATAGTCTGCCTAACAGACTTAATTAAATGAAGTCATGAGGAAACAGCTGTGTCAGAGGGAGGAGACTGAGAGGAACTCAAGGTTTATTGGAGAAAAAAGGTCCCGCTCAGTTACCATAGTAACTGACTCTGAGCTAAAGTTAGCTGGCTTTCTGAAAGGGTCTGAAAGGGAAAACCAAGAGTTCAACTCATTAAAGCAGCTTTCATATCTGGGCCCCAGGAAGCTTCTTTGTTGACCTGCTTGTATCTTCTGATGCAGCATCAGCAACATCTGAGATGGTGGCTGTCACTTCTGCTCAATTTTCATTTGGCAGCAGTTGGAAATGAAAAGCTTCCTGTGAAACTTTGCTTTGAATATGTTGATTTCAGCAAACTGGCTTCACCTCCAACATGTTTTTTGTTTTTCCTTTGGTAGATGGAGGCAGTCTGTGCTGTGTCTGCTGCATCCATTTAGATGACAAGAAGAAGAAGTGGCGTTCCACGGTCGCAGCTGTGCTCACACACTGCATGTGGATTTAAAAGCAACATGTGCCTTCACTGCCAGAGCCAAAGCACCATGCAAACAGCCTGAGCTTCTGCATCAGTGTTAGGAAACATGGAATGTTTCCATGTGTTGGAAATGAAAAGCCTGTTTGTTTAGAAATCTCTGCTGATGTTGATCTGATCAGGCGGCTTCACAGAGGCCTGGCGGATTTTTTCACAGTCCTGCACATGATGGCTAGAATTTCCTGTTGCATTGTCACTGGGAGGTATTTGGGAAAATGGATTTTAAAAAGATGTTTGATGTCCAGAGCAGTAGTGACACTTGTGAAAACGTTCAGGTCATTCAGGTGAAGACTACAAGTTATTTTGAAACTTTAAATGTAATAGATGCTCTGGGCGCTTCGTATCGCTGAAATCCACGTAGCTTTCAGCGTGACCATTTTCTTCATCGTGTTGAGCTTTCCTTTGAGCGATTAACATTTGTAAAAGGAAACAATAAAGTGTCCTTCATAATTCAACAACATGATCCGTTCATTATTTCTCCTTTGATTAGCAATAAAAACATGGTTGGAAGGTCTCAGCCTGTAGATTACCATGTATCAGTATGAAAGGTTCTACATGGATCCTGCTTTGAAATACTGACCTTTGAACCTTCACCTCGCTGCATGTTTGAATGCTTAGACTTCATCAACCAAAGAGACTACAGACATGGGACCAGCTGTTAAAGAGAGCTCTGGGCCTCAGCTGTCATGTGACTATAGTCAACAACTGGGGGCCAATCAGATGTGCTTCAGATTCCAAACTCCAATTCTAAAGAAGCGCTAAGGCGTTTTAGAAACTACAATTCCCTACAACCACGCCGTTACAGTTTGAGTCACATCAGCACCACAGCTGGAGTTTTCCTGTGTGCAGAGTTGAGGCTTGTAAAAATAGGCGGTAAAACATACAGCTACTGAATATATCAAATATCTGGTACAGCCGAACTACTAATTCCACTGAATCTAGATGATCCGTGTTCAGAAAAGGAAATATCTTGGTTTATTTCACAGATTTGAGCAGAAACAGGAGTCCAAAGGCAAACTCAGCCCACAAAATAAAGCACCTCCGTAACCTTCCACGAGCAAAAAGTGAGAAAAACAACTTTATTTCTGGGGTGGATGGAGAAATGATTCAAAGTGACGCCTTAACGTGAACATATCATATTGTTGAGTTATGAAGCTGCTGTTTTCTGTTAAGAAATGCTAAAGATATCATTAAAATATATCTCAGGTTGACAGGATGAAAATACTTCGAGTGACCTACGTCGCATGAAGCGGCGATGGTTTCAGCGATAGCAGCGTCGATAGCAACCGCCATAGCAACGACCTAAAGATCAAACTAAATACAATATACATTCTCTGATCAAAGATCGGGAAAATAAAATTCACATTTTAATGCCGATACTATCTTAAAATATTGCAGAGTGACAATTCAGATTTTCAGCTCAGCAGTCTCATCCCTTGTTTTCCAGCTTCCGCATGACGCCAAGGCCTGATACCCTAAGCAGCCAATAGGAAGAGGAGAAAAAGCTGCTCACCTACATCGACCTTGATCAGGGAGCATTTCATGGCAGAAACAGCTTCAGTAAGAGCGTGGGAGGACCACTGTCAGGCTGATTAGGATTGGAAAATGATTGGATAGCTCATATATTAATAAGTTCCTGTGAATAACTGCTCTGACGGTGGCTGGAAACACACCTGGACCTCATTGTGGGAATGCTGTTGTAGAGTCCAGTACACCTGTATTCTCCCTTTCATTTTACAAACTTAGATTGAGTGTATTGTGGAAGTAACCTTCATTTAAACATGTTTTACAAAACATGCTGTACAAATCAGTGAAATGGTTGATGTTAACTGGAAAGTTCAGAACAGCAAAGCTGACTGGACCTTGAGTATTACTAGGCTTTAGAAAGTTCCTTCTACAAAAACAGTCTTTATTGTCCAAAACAGCAAGTTTAAAAGCAGCTTTGCTTTAAACTGGCGGACAGTTCACAGCTCATGAAAAACAAACATGGAGTCTGTTGCAGTTCCACTAATAAAGTGATCAGCAGCACAGCCTTAATGTGATTGTGAGCAGCTCAATGAAAACACACACAGAACCTAACTGTCTGAGTCTGATGCCTTTTGGTTGGTCCTGAATTAAGGAGGCGTTTTTAATGATGTGGAACAAAACATCCAAATGAGCTCAAAGTCTTGGTTCCAGAAGCAGAAAAGCAGCCCTGGTCTAGAGTGCTTCCAGACCCAGCTGCTATCATTGTCATCATCACCATCATCACCATCATCATCACTGTATACCAGTGTCTGTATGCTGGACATGGGGAGGGCCTGAGACAGGCGGGGCTTGTCTGGGCTGACATGTGACCATGCATTGCAGGAACAATGTCTGCTACATGTTGGTGAAACATCACAGTGGCGTGATGTAGTTTCCTTTGCAGCTGTTTGAGACGTTGGAGGAGAGCAGCTTCTGCACCTGGCTGCTCTGTGTCATTGATGGCAGAACACAGGAAGGCACGCTGCTGATGGAGGCTCAGCTACACTTCTCATTTCCTGCTAAAGCGTGTGCTTTTCCTCAGCGGCCCGAAGTCTTCATATGTAAGCGTCGATCCCTACGCCTTTCAGACTCCTCGGAACATCGTCTTCTTCAGCCTGGAAGAAGACAAAAGGAAACAATGTGCCAGGTAGTTGTGCTTAGTAGCGGCTGTCAGCTGGTTACTAGAGTGATAGTGCTCACTAGGTTTAGCTAACTGTACTTACAGTGTCATCAAAACAGAAGCAGGCTGGCCAAGAGGGATGGCATGCTTCTTGAAAATCACTAGTTGCAGGGAAGATGCTCCTCTGTGGTGGCCACTGAATGCTGCTGGACTCTTTATTGCCTGTCTCAGTCTCTTGTTGGAGTCGGCTACCTGCTGGGACAGTCTAATGGCAAAGCCCAGCCCATCTAAAGGAAACTTAGAAAACAGACATGCAAACAAAGCGCAGCCTTCATTAGTTTGTCTTCTGGTCCTTTACAGAGCTGGATCTTAGTTTTTTAAATGGATCTACTTATCCACAGCACTTTACCTGGATATTTTCTCTTCAGATGGAGGAGGACGGCTCTCTGCTCTGATTCACTTCTAGCCTCGCAGATCGAGTTGGCCTCTGAGGTCACGGTCAACATCTTTAAGGGCAGACCCGGAAGATTCAATCAGATTCTTGCCATCTGTTTTTTCTCCATGTTTAGCAGAGTTCTCACTTCTCCAACGGTCAGAGAGTCAAACTGATTGTTATTTAGGCTCTTAATCAGAGAACAGTAACAGACTGATGCTGCTTCCTCACTCTGTTTCATCCTCCATGTGTGACTCCGCGAGTCCCAGATCTATAGATTAGAAAAAAGTAGAGCCCAACACATCAGTAGTTAGCAAGCAGAAAATATTCCTGTGGTCCACCTGAGCAAACATTGGAAGTTACAGGGGGAGCTTGGTGCTAACTGATTATTAATCACAGCATATTTAATTAGTGCAGCTTTAGGGCAACTCTTCCATTGGGACAGTTTCCTGCTATTGTCTGGCTCATAGCTGTGTAATCACAGCCAGGCTTCCATGTTTAAGCACATCAGTAAGGCCCTCAAAGATGGCTGGAATCCCCAGATAGTCTCACAGAAACAAAGTGAACTTGTAGAAGTGAATGAGCTTAGTGATGTCGTCCCTTTTCCATCTGCAGACAGTGTCTGGAGAACAGATGATGACATTACTACAGCTCTAATAAAGTGCTTCATTTCATGTTCCTTCTTCCCGACACAGCTTACAGGATACTCTATACTGTACATGGAAAAGGAAGCAGAACATCTTTGCAATATTCTTTCTTAATAATCTGTGTTACCTTTTACAATATTCAACACGTTCACTTCAGTTCCTTCCTTATTGGCTTGGCTTTTTTCTTGGGCTAGCTCCAGCTCCCTTTTCTTCCATCTCTCCATGT
>JALXJV020000025.1:23746531-23803694 GCA_024633595.2 Lepomis macrochirus | reverse complement strand
TGTTTCCCCTCCTGTCAGCTTCCTGCGGGTGTTGCTGACTCTGGAGCTGTGGAGTCTGGATCTGTGGTTGGGAGTCTCCTGCTGCCCCCGTGTTCCTGCTCGGCGCCCTCTGCTACAGTTGCAACTGCTATTACTAGTCCTATTGCTATTATTACTGTTATTATTATTATCATTAACATTACTATAAATATCTGTACCATTTTTCATTCAGTCTATAGCAACATTACCTTTATTGTCTGTACCTCTATGTGTATACTGTGTAGGTTGCCTCCCTCTGCTCTCTCTCTCTTGCTCTCTCTCTCTTTCTCTTGCTCTCTCTCTCCCTCCCTCACCCCCAACCGGTCGAGGCAGATGGCCGCCCACCCTGAGCCATGGTTCTGCTCGAGGTTTCTGCCTCTTAAAAGGAAGTTTTTCCTTGCCTGTGTCGCCTAGTGCTGCTCTTGGTGGGAATTGTTGGGCTTCTGTAAATAACTTCAGAGTATGGTCTAGACCTGCTCTTTATGAAAAGCGCTGTGAGATAACTATTGTTGTGATTTGGCGCTATATAAATAAAATTGAATTGAATTGAATTGAATGTCTGTAGTCTCTTTTGTTGATGAATTCTAAGCATTCAAACATGCAGCGAGGTGAAGGTTCAAAGGTCAGTATTTCAAAGCAGGATCCATGTAGAATCTTCATACTGATACATGGAAATCTACAGGCTGAGACCTTTCAACCATGTTTTTATTGCTAACCAAAGGAGAAATAATGAACGGATCATGTTGTTGAATTATGAAGGACACTTTATTGTTTCCTTTTTACAAATGTTAATCGTTCAAAGGAAAGCTCAACACGATGAAGAAAATGGTCACGCGAGCTACGTGATTTCAGCGATCTGGCGTCCAGAGCATCTATTACATTTAAAGTTTCAAAAATAACTTGTAGTCTTCACCTGAATGACCTGAACGTTTTCACAAGTGTCACTACTGCTCTGACATCAAACATCTTTTAAAATCCATTTTCCCAAATACCTCCCAGTGACAATGCAACAGGAAATTCTAGCCATCATGTGCAGGACTGTGAAAAATCCGTTAGGCCTCTGTGAAGCGTCTGATCAGATCAACATCAGCAGAGATTTCTAAACAAACAGGCTTTTCATTTCCAACACATGGAAACATTCCATGTTTCCTAACACTGATGCAAAAGCTCAGGCTGTTTGCATGGTGCTTTGGCTCTGGCAGTGAAGGCACATGTTGCTTTTAAATCCACATGCAGTGTGTGAGCACAGCTGCGACCGTGAACGCCACTTCCTCTTCTTGTCATCTAAATGGATCCGCTGAGCAGACGGCCCCGTTTTCCGGGGACAGTCCCCGTTTTTGGTTTCCTGTCCCCGGCTATAGGTGTCCCCGGAAAGGTCCCCGATTTTCACTTCAGAAATCTCATCACTACTTTGTTCTTCTGTTTCAGTTTGAGCTGCTTCCACATCTGTTCTAGACAGAATTGCACCTAAATGAAAACGTTCCATGTTAAATCTGGCTCCACTTGTTCCACCTGGAATATTAGAATTGTGATTCCATAGAAATGAAATAGACTATATTCACTTTTTAAAAAGAATATCTGTCCAACTCTCCAGATGTTCTGCCTGAGGATTTCCAACTCCAGACGGGTGAAGTATGAGGAAGGATGTTTTTAGCTGTTGCCATGGTGAATGGCAGTATGGTGGCTCCATTCATGCTGCCTGTTTAGAGCGGTGGTGCACCGCTGCAACTGAGAGTGAAGCTACTCTGAGCTCAAATCAGCTGTTTCCCATCTCAGGGGAAATAAACTAATCCCAATTGATTCTTTCTTAATGTGGATTGTCTGCTCTGGAGCATTAGGGAGTTACAAAACTCAGTTTCACTCTACAACGTGTTGGATTGGGACAATAAACCTGCCTACCTAACTTGGACTTCACTCTTAGAGTTTTTTGAAGCTGCTTTCTGAAACGGGCCTCGACCATATTGTTTCTGGCCAAATGTTTATTGGATGTAAATGTAATATTGATCCTGTTGGTTTCAAATGTCACAGCCCTTATGGTGACTACATGAAAAACAATGAACTCATGTTGCATAGTTTTTCTACAGCATGAATGTTCTCCTAATTACTAATATTACATATATATTATTAAATAAACTTGATATGTTCGGCCATTTTGATTTCTGATCATTTTCAGACTCAGACTCTGATCTACATGAATCTACAAGTAATGATTAAGGCCCAAAGAATCCAAACAGCTAAATGCTCCTCATCAGGATTTGAAATCTTTCAAAGGACAGTAGCACATTTTTAGTGAGTCTCTGCTTCTGTTCCCACAGCTGTTCTTATTGTAGTATTGGAATCTGTCTAAAAGCACTTGTTTTTATCTAGACTGAAGTCAATCTGGGCCAGGTCTCCCTTAAAAAGCAGATTCTTAGTCTCAATGAGACGTCCTGGTTCAATAAAAAGAAGCCCAGTTTAGATCCCTTCATCTGCAGTCATCAGGACGGCTACATTACTGGCTGTTTCTGAGGACTCTTCTTCCATCTGCTGTGCACCTACAGGACAGAAGACAAAACACAACAACAACTTTCTCACTACAATCAATTTCCATCCAAATATTGAATCTTCATTCCAGATTCTTAGTGACATTTGTTAGCATTTATACTGTGGATGCTTAAAGGAAATAGACACAGCAGCATTATTTGCATCTAAATCTCAACAGCCAGTTTAAAGTGTAAAATGATCCAAATAGCAAATTAATGTCACCTCCAGAAATATTCTATCTATATATTGGACTTTTCAAACAAGTGAGCTTTCCTCTCTGTGTCCAATGTCAATGGCAGACTTCTCAGAACACAAGTTCTAATTAAGCTTTAATTTAAGCATTACCAAAACTGCCATTCCAAATGTATTAGGATTCCAAGAAATAGCATTTTCACACATGGCCTCTAATATCTCTTCCACCGACTTGGTCTGGGTGTCATCTGCTGTGTCTGTTGATTTGAAGACATTAAACCGTGACACAAAGGTGATGATGGTTTCATCAGACAATAATGTGTCCCGATGGTCAAATGTGCTGTGTCATTAGGTAGACTGAGCACAGTTACATGTCTAGTAAAGGATGCTTCTTCACTTTAATGCTAAATATTTCTGTACAGATCAAATAAAAGCAGCTCAGCCTACCTTCTGCGTTGATGTGTTCTAAACTTCCCTCTGCTGTGTCAGTGCTGTGGCATCGTGCTGCATCTGATAGATATGTTCAGGCACAAAAGGAACACTTATGGAATATGAGCACAACAAATAAACGCTGTTCCTGCATTGCTGGAGAAAACAGAATCACACATCTACGTATCTATGAAGGAGCAGAATTCTCAGGAATGAAAAACAGACCCTTTAATTACCGAAGAGTCGAGCGGCAGCGATGGCGCAGCGGATAAGACGCGCGGCTCTCGTGTTCGATTCCTACAGAGGCGTGCGACCTCTGACATGTATATCAGCTGTAAGGCCCTTTGGAACAGCATCAGCTAAATGAAGAATTCTTAATATTCATGAGCATGTGAAAAGATGGAAACCACTGCCAAGGGCCATCACAGCTGCTCGGCACATTAAACTAAGAAAATGTGTTACACTATAAAGTTCAAAACTCCAGCTGAGGAATATTGTCACGTCCCTAAGTGGCAAAGACACATAGAGAATGTAGAAGAAAATGTCCCAGCACTATACAAAGACTCACATGTAGGCCTGTTTGGTTTGTTCACCCACACAAACACAACTGCCACTGTTCATTTCACTGACTTATTTCAAATGAAATACGGCTCAGCAGCTTTTAAAATGGCTTCTCATTGGTTCCTTCCATTTTCTGGTCCCCTTTGATTCAGCAGGGACTGGTAGGGGAGCCTTCCAGTACCTCCAGCCTCCTCTGAAAAACATGGGCACACACATGCACGCACACGTTACACAGTTTGACACTATTTGACAGTTGTGACTTCCCCTCCTGCTGATAGCCAGTGTGCGGGCTGCCAACATGTCATTTTGCCATCATTTTATGGCTGATTGGCACATTAGATAAATGATTTCTTCATTGGAGAATAATGCCATTGATTCATGGAGGTATATCAGGTTACAAGTCTTTAGTCTTACTATATTTTTGCACTTTTTCCAACAGCACACTGACTTCATCTTTGGTACTGGCTGTTGCGGCTGAGGAGCTGCTGCAGCTCAAACAACAGACAACAGTTAAGTTTATAAAATTGTATTAGCATGTGTATATTTGCATTATTACGGGCCTGAGTCCATTTCTGTGGATTTTCAAATAAGAAATCTTCCCTTTGAAATGCAGTGCAAAGTTGTTGACTGTGTCCGTTGAGTCAGGAAGTCAGCGGCTCCTTTGCTGCTCAGTTCAGGCAGCCTCTAAGCTGGACTTTTGGCTCCACGTGACAAAATGGCCGTTTCCACAGCCAAAGCCTCCAGACTGGACACCTTCACAATATTTAGGGAAACAAGACAGACTTTGGATGGAAAGTCAGCGCCCCGAACGCTCGCTTGGCTTTTGGTCTGAAAGCAGCTTAAGTCTGAATCTTTTTTGTCTTTTGGGCGCACGGACACTTTCAGTGAGGATTCTACGCACAGTTTTCTAAATGAGGCCCCTGGAAAGCAGCATGTGCAGCCCCTTCAGTCAGGAGGCTCCTGTTCACAACAACTTCATCAACAGCACTGACTAAAGAAGAAAACGCTGTGGCTTTTTGTTCCTAAACTCTCCAGCAGAGGTCAGTGTTGCTCCACTGATCTGCTGTGTTGTTAACTCCTGATTGTACAGGTGTGTGTTCTCTCCTCCTCTACACTCTGGAAACAGGAAGATTGAAAGAGCGTGCGATACATATGAACTCTGTGTCATCGGGTTCCCGTCAGCGACTCAACTTACCTGTCCTCAGGTAAAGTTCAGGCTCTGGCAGACCACTCCAGGTCCCACAAGCCTCCCTGATGGAACTGTTCTCACACAGTTTGACACCATCCAGGTCTTTGAATGTTTTCTTCTCTTCATATCTGGCTTTTAACATGTGATGTGGCCCCGAAAGGATGTTTTAATCCAGTCTGTGCTGTTTTTATGGATCATTTGCAGCTGGAAAACAGCAGCGGTGGACGAAGGATTCAGATCCTTTACAGTAAAAGTACTAATACCTCAGTGTAAAAATACTCTGTTAGAAGGAAAAGAGCTGCACTGAAAATGTTCCTTAAATAAAAGTAGAATCAGGAATCATTTCTGAATCAGTGAAATAATTGAAAGGAAAAGCAGCAAATCTTCCCACTTGTGAAGCTGGAAACTGTGGTGGAAATCTTGGGCGTCCAGCTGCAGAACTGAACAAATAAATGGATCACAGCAAAGCCTTGTCTTTTGCTCTTTATTAAAGGAAGAAAAGTGCAAAAGATTCAGCCGCTCAGGCGTCTACCGCTGAGGGCGTAGCAGAATCACGTGGCCTCGAGCAGAGGGCCGACATAACATTTAAAGCAGGGAGGCGGCTCCCTCACACAGGGGCCCTGAAAACTCCACTTCCCATGGTAACAGAGAGGCAGGAGACACAACAGTTTCCCAGATGTTCATCCAGCAGCCCTGGCATGTCCTAGTGAACAGCAGGACGCCAGAGAAGGAGACTACAAGGACAGAATGGCAGATATATAATTATTGTTGTTTTCTCACTTTCATGTAAATGAAAACACTGTTATATGGTTTTAAGGTGGTATTAGTAAGTTTAAGACTGTTATATGGTTTTTAAGGTTGTATTAGTAAATTTAAGACAGTTACTTGGGTTTGAGGTGGTATTAGTATGTTGAAGACTGTTATATGTTTTTAAGGTGGTATTAGTATGTTGAAGGCTGTTATACGGTTTTAAGGTGGTATTTGTGTGTTGAAGACTGTTATATGGTTTTTATGGTGGTATTAGTATGTGGAAGACTGTTATATGGTTTTTAAGGTGGTATTAGTATGGTGAAGGCTGTTATATGGTTTTTAAGGTGGTATTAGTATGGTGAAGGCTGTTATACGGTTTTAAGGTGGTATTACTGTGTTGAAGACTGTTATACGGTTTTTAAGGTGGTATTAGTATGTTGAAGACTGTTATACTGTTTTTAAGGTGGTATTTGTAAGTTTAAGACAGTTATATAGTTTTTAAGGTGGTATTAGTAAGTTTAAGACAGATATCTGGTTTTTAAGGTGGTATTAGTATGGTGAAGGCTGTTATATGGGTTTTAAGCAAAGGTTGGGATCTCTAAAAGCAGAGCTGACGGGAGAATGTGCGTCCTGGAAGTAAACTCTGAACCATGTGTACGCACATAAAGAGGAGAGAAGAGAAACGGGGCCTCACATGGCAGAAGGATGAAACGCTTTGAAATGAAGAGGCCGACTATTGTATCAAATAAGTCCAAATCTTCCCTCTGAGTATTACAGGCTTAAAGCCTTTCTGAAGAAACAAACAGCCCTTTGATTGGTTGAAGGGGCAATAAAACATCATTTAAGATCATTTGCAGCCACAAAAAGATCCAGATTCAGGATCAGAAACACAAACGGAGATTCTGTTTCTCAAACCTGTTGGACAGTTTAATCAGGAATTACATTCATCACCTGCATGCAGCAGTTTATTTTCCTCAATAAGGTGAACAGGAGACAAATGACATTTAAACTGATGCTGTTTTCAGAGCGTCAGCAAACACCAGAGCAGAGTTTCAGATATTGTTCTTGATGAGAAAAGGTGACACGTTTAAACCAGTAGAAGAAGGCGGCATGGCTGTGACTGATTTTGAAGTAATGAATGGAGTTATTAAATTAAAAGGGTTGCAAACATTTATAAAACATGAACACTGTTTATGGTTTAGTTTTCCAGCTCACCTTTTTCAACGAGTAGGAGGTTTCCTGTCAAAATGTGATTTTGACCTGAAGTTGCCATTGAGGTTGTCAGATTATCATATGCAGGTGTTACTGTTTTGGAAAATGATGTACAAGCAACAATATGCAACAACAGGTTCATCTTACACAAGAGGAAACTTTATTTTATATAGATTGGGTGGAAAAGGGAGTGGCCTGTTACATCAGAAATACTGGAATATGTTAAGTCCTGATGATTTTAAAACTAAATGTAATTTGGGTTGCTCTATTAGACAATACTCCAGAGTAGTCACCACCATTCCTAAGGCTTTGATGAACCAGGTAAAATCCCCACATCTGCTGATCTCTTTGTTGATGATAAGAAATGTTTGAGGTCTTTAATGACAAAAGACTGTTTTCCTCTTCCTGTGAAAAGGAAAGACTTTCAGGACACTGTGAAGGTTCAAACTAGATTTTTATCATTTCCGCTGTTTCAGGTTCATTTCAAAACAATTAGTGACATTTAGTAAGATTTCATTTGGATTGTAATGTCTGTACGTTTCTTCAGACTGAATCTACAGCTGTAATGTTGTTAAGTTGTTGTGGGACAGAATATTTGACTGGTAACTACAAAGAATGTAACACCTGTGTTTGATTACCGTCACGTGAAGTTTGGATGTTTTATGGAAAACAAAGACAT
This sequence comes from Lepomis macrochirus, assembly GCA_024633595.2. NCBI lineage: Eukaryota > Metazoa > Chordata > Actinopteri > Centrarchiformes > Centrarchidae > Lepomis > Lepomis macrochirus. Next base: position 23,796,141 of record JALXJV020000025.1, on the reverse strand, counting down.
CGAGTTCTTGTGTAATAAAATCTTTATTATAGCAAATTTTATTTTCATAAGTGTAGATTTTTTAAAGCTACACAAAGTTTGAATGCATTCATTAATGATCTGAAGATTTTATATGGGTCATTGAAAAAGAACAGAGCCTTACGATTCTCTGAGTTCCTTTCATTGTATTTTCAGTAAATCCCCTTAATTTATGTCATTTTATTTTCTCTTTATTGATTTCTAAATGTGTATCTGTTTATTGTTGCTTATTTACTTTAGTTTATTTGCTGCTTAGTTGCACTCAAATGTAGCTCTATGTAATGTTATAATGAAGCCTGTTTGTTTACTGAACAAGCAAATAAAGTGGTGAAAAAAACTTCTACTAAGCATGCGTCACCGCTTCCGCGCATGCGCAGTAGAAGTAATACGACCGATAGAGTTGTATTGACCTCTTTACTTTGACTTCCTCCTCCTTCATGGCGCAGCATCTTCTCTCCGTGTGAAGGTAATGTAACCCGACTCTTTGCTCGTCTTGTTGCAGTAAAAACAAAAGTAACTCTGATGAACAAACTCAGCCTAAAAGCACTTTGACTAAACTAACAGGAGAACTTGTGTCCGCCGTGTTGCGGATGTTTGAAGTGAAGAGCTGAAGTTGGTTCATCCTCACAAGTTGAACACAGAGTCGTTGTTACCGTGTAGCTGCAGCAGCCTGTGGAGGAGGCGGAGACGAGCCGCTGCTCTCCCGCTGTCTGAGCCGCGAACTGCGGCTGGAGAGCAGCTGCTGGTGTCGGTGGATGCTGCTGTGACAGTTTAACTGGTGGCTGGATTAACTGGTGACCGGTAACTGTGTTTATCTCCGTAATGTATCGTCATGCAGATATCTGCTTCTGCGTGAAGTTTGCAGGCTGAAGTTAGCTTCCGATTCGGCAGTTAAGGGGAAGCTTAAGGGGAACTTAAGTGAAAGTTAACTTCCGTTAATGAGTGACCGAATCTCCGTTTTTTGCTCCTCGTCCTGCTGTGAGAGCTGTTACGCATTTCAGGCAAAGCCTTAATGCTGTCTGAAACAACTTTATTTGTGAAAATGACAAAAGGGTGATTTCACTGCTTTTTTTCGCATGTAGACCACATTAGACCAGGTCCAGATCCAAAACCACTACACCTAGAGATCTCAAATCTGGACTAGATTGTCCTAGAGAGACTAAGGTTTCAATCAGACATAGTTTCAGATTTGTGAAACCTTTATTCAAATTGTGAAAATGCTATAAAGGGCGGTTTCACTGCTTTCTTCGCTTGTAGACCATATTAGACCAGGTCCAGATCCAAAACCACCATACCTAGATCTCTTAAACCTGAACTAAATTCTTCCACAGAGGCTAAGGTTTCTTTATAACACAGTTTTAGATTATTGAAACTTTTATTCCTATTGTGAAAATACTATAAAGGGTGATTTCACTAAGTTGGGCTACTGCAGAAACTTTGTAATGTACCATGACGTAGACCCGGTTGCCCGCGGAAACCAGCCGATCTCATGTTCTGCTACTTGTTATGCATTCAGTTAATGTCAGCTGGATGGGCACAGCTGGAAAAACACTCCACGGTGGAGGCGTTGTTGGCATAAGGTTGTTAGCAATAATGCTAAGCTTATAATCACAGTAAATGAACTGTATTTGTAGTGCTACGTGTTGTGTTGTTTGTTACAGAGTGAAACCAGATTAAACCAAACTGTGACCTGCAGCTACAGAAATGAGGCGAATCGATGCATTAATGTGTTAATATTGGGTTTTATCTGGATGTAACTGAGAGTGGAGGTTCTGCCTGTAGATGATGTCTTTAGTTAGTACATATTAAATACATATAAACACATGATAGACATAATCAGAGGTGAAATAATTATTCAGATCTTTTACTTAAGTAAAAGTCATACCACACTGTGAACATACTCCACAACAAAAGTACAAAATGTACTCAGTTACATTCCATTACAGTAATCAATGCATTTATACCTGTAAGTATGTAACTATGTGTTTAATATATTGTTATTTATTTGCATAATGAAGCTCTGGACTTTGACTGACTCAGAGACTCAAAACCCAAGATAATTACAGAGTTACCTGTGTCTACAGTAGGGATGGGACGGTATGAAAATTTCATATCACGATTATAGTGACCAAAGTTGTTAAAATGAGATGGAAATATTCAAAAAGAACTGATGCTCAGACTGAAAACATTTCAACAGGTTTATTATTTGAAAATCAACAAACAAAAAATACAATTAGCAGCTATATGCACTTTTTAAGCATAAACATTATATTAACATTAACATGGAGCCCTGAGAGTGAGAGGTATAAGTTTTCCTAGTGAAGGTTTTAATGAACAGTACCTTAAATAAGAACATCAAATGCACACATAAAAACAACACAAGTAAAGCAATGTGCATGTAATAACAATACAACCGTACAACAGTTGCAACTATTACTAACACTAATGGAAAGCTGAGGCTTTTCACTAGCAGTAAAAACAATAAACACAGTTCTATCACCAAAACTCATTCATTACAGAATATTAGCACTGAAGACACCAAAAGGGGTCCACATCCTCCTCATGTAGGCTAGGCTACTGTATCAGCTTAAATGCTATTTCTACTATTGTACACACATGCGCGCACACACACACACACACACACACAGTATCCCGCATTCACTGATCCGCCACATTAACATTAGTTAACTAGTTCCGTTAATGATAGCGTTAATGATAACATAGGACATTTTCACATTAGCTGCAGGCTCACCAAAACACTGACAGAGTGTAGTTTGCGTTTGCTTGTGTTTCACATCTCCTTCAGTGATTCACATTATTTAATTTCAAACGTGCGCCGAGTGAACGCAACACAGCTGTGTTGTTGTTTGGTAGCTGACGTCAGATCCCGGTCACAGGCCACTGAAGCCCAAAATGTCAGTTCGGAGCTTCGCAACACAAACGGGGTGAATTTATGAATGATGTGTAAAAGTTCTGTCACAAAACGATGTTGTTACGTATCATCTCGCTATTTTAAGAGGGTTTACGGAAATCTTTGACTATTCCTAGTGGGTATACGGCGTATACGGCAATATTTTTGTCCAATTATTTGCCCAAGTTAGATGTGGTATTGAAGTAAAAGTTAGCTTACCTTGCATTCGCTATATAACAGTGGGTGGTTGTCACGTAGATGACAGATTTGACGTGTTTCCTCCTTTTGCAGAGACTTTCCTCTTGCAAAATTTGCAGACAGGGTGCCCATCCTCGATTAAATTGTCCTCGGGACTCTTGTAATAGCCAAAATACGACCACACCTCCGATTTAGTCCTCTTGGATGGCTGAAAAATCTCCCAATCGCTGACACAGCCTTCCACCATGTCTTCTCGTTCTCGCACAACGTTGCATGCGCGCACCTGCTCGCGGCTGCGTCAGACTGATTCTGGCTGGACGGGATTTACTGCGAGTTTTCAATATCACGATAATCAAACACGGTTTTTATGATAATTCAATTTTAAACGATAATACTAACCGCCAGGACGTTTTATCGTGGTTTATCGTGAAACCGGTAATCGTCCCATCCCTAGTCTACAGGGAAAACAGCAGTTTGAACAGGTACAGGCTTATGGCAGACAGGAAAAGGCTGAAAACTGTTTCTTCCAGGGGGCCACTCCATAGGTCAGGCAGACTTTTAAAATATATTATGAATTCTCATTAAATAGTAATGTTGGTCTCATTATATTACAATTTTCTTCTGCACACACAAGTGAACAGTAAATGGTTGTTGGCTCGTTGACTGTTTGGTCTCATTAGCACTGACTCAGTGTGTTTAAATCTTAATCCAGTTTCTACAGCTTTCTGCCTGCTTCAGTAAAATCTCCTGTCTTGTATCTGTGTAAACCAGGCTGCTGAGTATGAGGAGCTAGATGTTGTGCTAGACAGATTTTACTTTAACAAGAGAGTATTAAGAAAGTCCTTTGTCTGTTTTATTATTTATTTAATTATGTACTGATTTGTCACCGGGCGGACAGGAGGAGAGAGGAGAGGAGGACGGAGAGAGTTGTGGATCGGGTCCACAGTCTAAACTGGTTCCTTGTTTTCTCACCTTCATATAAATGAATTAAAACCTCCTCCCCTCAGAAGCTGGTGGGTCTGCTGCTGCTGAGAAACGTCTCCCTGCTTCATCAGAGCAGCGAAGAAACGCAGATCAAAGTTAGGATCTCCATCAACAGAGGTATGATCTCTACATTTCTTCAGATGATGAATAATTCCACACTGCTGTCTGTTAGAGAATAAAAGCACAGCTGAACGTGCCCTTATTGTGAAAGGCTGCTCCTGCTGCTTCCTTCCTGTCCTGCTTCCACTCCAGGAAACAGCTGACCTGTGTGGAGCCTTTTCTCTGCAGGAGTCCAGTGAGAATCTTCTTCTTCAACACTTTGAAGAAACTGGAAGTTGCTTTGTTTGATAGTTTAACACCAAGTTTGTCTTTAGTCCCTTCAGGGTTTGTTTCTTGCTGTCTAATGTTTGTAGTAGTTGTTCAAAAGTACGAGGACTTTTACTTGTAACAGAGCATTTTTACAGTGTAGTATTAGTACTTTAACTGGAGTAAAGGAATACTTCCTTGTTTTTCTACTCGCAGATTCAGTAAAATATAAAGTAACATAATATATGAAAGTTTCCAGACGTATTTAATCCTCTTTAATTTCTACTGTTACATGTCATTTTGTTAATAATACTTTGTACTTCAACTACAGTACAACTTTGATTACATTTAATGATTTAATATACTGCGTAGGGAAACTTTATCTGTAACAATAATCATCATTTATTAGTTGATTAAAGTTTCTATTAATGATCTGAATCTGTAAAGTAACTCAGTCAGATACATGTAGTGGAGTAGACATATAAAGTAGTGGGAAGTGAAAATACTCAAGTACCTCAGAATTGTACTGAAGTACAGTACTTGAGTAAACTTAGTTACTTTCCTCCACTGTTACTGATGTTTCTGGAAAAGTGATTCCAGATGTGTCTAACTGGTTAAACTGGTGTTTAGAGAATCACGTCCAGTCTGACGCTCTGATTTTGTTTCAGGTCTCGCTCACAAACTACAAAACTAACGAGAGAAAGCATCAACACCAACAAAACAAAATCCTGCACTCTTATTGTGAAAATCTACTGTTTGTAGTAGTTGTTCACTTCTTATTTCAGTAGAGAGTTTGGAGAACTCTTGTGTTTGAAGAGAAATCTCCATGTTGTTGGATTATTGATTTACTGGAATCAAACAATCTGATGAACAGCTGATGTTTCTTTCCTTTCTTCAGCTGGCAGAAAACAAACTACATTGTGCTTTTCAAAGCGTCGTCTCCACCAGCGTAAAGTCAGACACAGCAGGATACTGACGTTTCCTGGCAGACCTGAAATGTTTCATATCAGTGAGTCAGTGAATGTAGCCGCTCCTCCATGCATGGTGTGTGTGCTGGGCTGCAGCTTCATGCCTCCATCTAGTGGACTGATAGTAGAAGTCCAGCAGCTGATGGCAGCTTCCTCTGCCTCACACTGCTGTCTGACTGCATTCAGCTGCCACTGATATGAAACAGAAACTAGCAGCCAATCAGTGGAGGAGCAGCTGATCTTTTCCAGGAGAAATGATGGAAAGGAGGATTTGAGTTGATGTGCAGATGAATGATTTGTGTTTCCTCTCCAGGTGAAAGTGGATGTGAGTTCAGCAGCATGAGTCAGTGTGAGGACAGAGAGGAGGGAGTCCCTCCCTCTAAAAGCACTCTGTGTGGGGAACATGACAGCCAGACCAAAGCTCAGAGGTGAGATGAGGATCTCTAACTGTCCAGGACTCAAATCACTCCACCATCATTATTCACTCTCAAAGCTCTGTGTGTGTTGTGTTGAAGCCCAGAGCAGCAGCAGGGACCAGACTCTGCTGGACCTGGACCTGAGCCCAGCTGTGTGTCCTTCAAGAGTGACCTGTCAAAGGATTTTGTTATTAATTTTAAAGGAGGCCGACTGTCTGCTGCAGAGAGGTCAGCTGTTAATCCCATTAAACTCTGACTGATTCATGTTTAACTGTTATTTATCCAGAGAAGTTTTATTAAACCTGTGTGTTTATTTTCAGCATCGTTCTTCTTCACATACATTTATATTCTCCCATCTGAAGCTGCCCAGTAGAAGCAGCAGAAGCAGCAGAAACAGTAGAAACAGTAGAAACATTAGAAGCAGCAGAAGCAGCAGAAGCAGTAGAAACAGTAGAAGCAGCAGAAGCAGCAGAAGCAGTAGAAGCAGTAGAAACAGTAGAAGCAGCAGAAGCAGCAGAAGCAGCAGAAGCAGTAGAAACAGTAGAAACATTAGAAGCAGCAGAAGCAGCAGAAGCAGTAGAAACAGTAGAAGCAGCAGAAGCAGCAGAAGCAGTAGAAACAGTAGAAACATTAGAAGCAGCAGAAGCAGCAGAAGCAGTAGAAACAGTAGAAGCAGCAGAAGCAGTAGAAGCAGTAGAAGCAGTAGAAACAGTAGAAGCAGTAGAAGCAGCAGAAGCAGTAGAAGCAGTAGAAACAGTAGAAGCAGCAGAAGCAGTAGAAGCAGCAGAAGCAGCAGAAGCAGTAGAAGCAGTAGAAACAGTAGAAGCAGTAGAAGCAGCAGAAGCAGCAGAAGCAGTAGAAACAGTAGAAGCAGTAGAAACAGTAGAAGCAGCAGAAGCAGCAGAAGCAGCAGAAGCAGCAGAAGCAGTAGAAACAGTAGAAGCAGTAGAAGCAGCAGAAGCAGTAGAAGCAGCAGAAGCAGCAGAAGCAGTAGAAGCAGCAGAAGCAGTAGAAGCAGCAGAAGCAGTAGAAGCAGCAGAAGCAGTAGAAGCAGTAGAAGCAGTCTTCAGCTCTTGGCTTCAGTTGAACATTTTCTCCACACACACGTTCTGACTGTTGAGCAGCTCCAAAGCGACTGCCTTTACCTTGTGTCTGTCTCTGTGTGGACAGACATAATGTGAGCTAACTCTTCATGATTCCTCCACAGAGTCCACCAGGAGAGCTCAGAGGTTCCCAGTGGTCAGTCTGCCCAGCAGCATCAAACACACCTGGACTCCATATTTATGGTCTGTACATGTACAACAACTACTTTTCCATCTATTCTGTTCACAATAATCTCCACGCTGCACTTTTTAGACCAGTGGATTGTCAGTCTGTCCAACATGGATCTGATGTTTGGTTCCATGATTTGACTTTGATTGTGTCCTTCATATAATATTCTGTTCCAGCTGCTGGAGGACAACATTGTCACTTTTGTGAAGAAGGAGCTGAAGAAGATCCAGAAGGGTCTGAGTTCAGATTACCCAGAATGCTTAGAGAGTCAGAGGGAGGATGAGGAGGTGTTGGACGGTGAGGAGGAAGAGCAGAGGAGGAGCAGCAGAGAGGCATTTCTGAAGATCACACTGCACTTCCTGAGGAGAATGAAGCAGGAGGAGCTGGCTGAGCGTCTGCAGAGCAGTAAGAGGATTTCTCTAAAGATTTAAGCTGCTGGATAAACGGGACATTTACTGATGGCTCAGCAGATGGAGGGAAACATGTTTATATAAGGAAATGAAACTGTCACATGGACTTTATCAATCACTGATTCATCTGTTTTCTTGTGTCTTCATTCAGGACATCTTGCTGCAGTCTGTCAGCATAAACTTAAATCCAACCTGAGGAAGAAGTTCCAGTGTGTGTTTGAGGGGATTGCTAAAGCAGGAAACCCAACCCTTCTGAACCAGATCTACACAGAGCTCTACATCACAGAGGGAGGGACTGCAGAGGTCAATGATGAACATGAGGTCAGACAGATTGAAACAGCATCCAGGAAACCAGACAGACCAGAAACAACCATCAGACAAGAAGACATCTTTAAAGCCTCACCTGGAAGAGATGAACCAATCAGAACAGTGATGACAAAGGGAGTGGCTGGCATTGGGAAAACAGTCTTAACACAGAAGTTCACTCTGGACTGGGCTGAAGACAAAGCCAACCAGGACATACAGTTCACATTTCCATTCACTTTCAGAGAGCTGAATGTGCTGAAAGAGGAAAAGTACAGCTTGGTGGAACTTGTTCATCACTTCTTTACTGAAACCAAAGCAGCAGGAATCTGCAGCTTTGAAGAGTTCCAGGTTGTGTTCATCTTTGACGGTCTGGATGAGTGTCGACTTCCTCTGGACTTCCACAACACTAAGATCCTGACTGATGTTACAAAGTCCACCTCAGTGGATGTGCTGCTGACAAACCTCATCAGGGGGAACCTGCTTCCCTCTGCTCGCCTCTGGATAACCACACGATCTGCAGCAGCCAATCAGATCCCTCCTGGGTGTGTTGACATGGTGACAGAGATCAGAGGGTTCACTGACCCACAGAAGGAGGAGTACTTCAGGAAGAGGTTCAGAGATGAGGATCAGGCCAGCAGAATCATTTCCCACATCAAGACATCACAAAGCCTCCACATCATGTGCCACATCCCAGTCTTCTGCTGGATCACTGTTACAGTTCTGGAGAAGGTGTTGAAGACCAGAGAGGGAGGAGAGCTGCCCAAGACCCTGACTGAGATGTACATTCACTTCCTGGTGGTTCAGTCCAAACTGAAGAACACCAAGTATGATGGAGGAGCTGAGACAGATCCACACTGGACTCCAGAGAGCAGGAAGATGATTGAGTCTCTGGGAAAACTGGCTTTAGAGCAGCTGCAGAAAGGAAACCTGATCTTCTATGAATCAGACCTGACAGAGTGTGGCATCGATATCAGAGCAGCCTCAGTGTACTCAGGAGTGTTCACACAGATCTTTAAAGAGGAGAGTGGGCTGTACCAGGACAAGGTGTTCTGCTTCGTCCATCTGAGCGTTCAGGAGTTTCTGGCTGCTCTTCATGTCCATCTGACCTTCATCAACTCTGGTGTAGATCTGCTGGCAGAAGAACAATCAACGTCCCAGAAGTCTGAAACAAGAAAAGATAAATCTGCAGTGACACAGTTCTACCAGAGTGCTGTGAACAAGGCCTTACAGAGTCCAAATGGACACCTGGACTTGTTCCTCCGCTTCCTCCTGGGTCTTTCACTGCAGACCAATCAGACTCTCCTACGAGGCCTGCTGACACAGAGAGGAAGTGGCTCAGAAACCAATCAGGTAGCAGTTGAGTACATCAAGAAGAAGATCGCAGAGACTCCCTCTGCAGAGAAAAGCATCAATCTGTTCCACTGTCTGAATGAACTGAAGGATCGTTCTCTAGTGGATCAGATCCAACAGTCCCTGAGATCAGGAAGTCTCTCCACAGATGAACTCTCTCCTGCTCAGTGGTCAGCTCTGGTCTTCATCTTACTGTCATCAGAAAAAGATCTGGACGTGTTTGACCTGAAGAAATACTCTGCTTCAGAGGAGGCTCTTCTGAGGCTGCTGCCAGTGGTCAAAGCCTCCAAGAAAGCTCTGTTAGTGGGATTTATTCATTAATAAATACTCTGCTATCTTTCAACTGGAGAAAAAATAAATGTGTTATTACTTGTTTCCTTCCTGTTGTCTCTCCAGACTGAGTGGCTGTAACCTCTCAGAGAGAAGCTGTGAAGCTCTGTCCTCAGTTCTCAGCTCCCAGTCCTCTAGTCTGAGAGAGCTGGACCTGAGTAACAACAACCTGCAGGATTCAGGAGTGAACCTGCTGTCTGCTGGACTGGAGAGTCCACACTGTGAACTGGAAACCCTGAGGTCAGGATTCATTAACCCACTGAGTTGATGACCATCTAAAATCTGATTTACATTGGTGAATAAACAGCTAACCTCTGTAGGATTGTTTCTACTGATATTAACTAAACTTCGACTGTAGTTTCTAGACTGAGAAAATACCCATGACTATTCTTTAAATAATTTTCTATTGTTCATTCTTTTGTTTTTGAATTATTAAATGCCACTCATGATCTTAAAGATGTCTTCTACATTTGTATCTGTCACAAAACATCCACTACCTCAGAGGGTTTCTGTGTGTGTTGGTTTGTGTGTTTGCAGGCTGTCAGGCTGTCTGATCACAGAGGAAGGCTGTACTTCTCTGGCCTCAGCTCTGAACTCCAACTCCTCTCATCTGAGAGAGCTGGACCTGAGCTACAATCATCCAGGAGACTCAGGAGTGAAGCTGCTGTCTGCTGGACTGGAGGATCCACACTGGAGACTGGACACTCTCAGGTATGAAGAGGCCTGCTGCAGCCACTGACAGTCTGATAGAGGAGGTGTTTTTGGTTAATGGTGGGCATGAGTGTTATATGAACAATCACACGTGTAAGAGCCTGTTTGCTTTGCTCAGAACAGAAACACTGGTTGAACATAAAAAGGAGATCTTTGTGTAGGAGGTCTCCAAGGAGAACAACTCCAGGAACAAAAAATAATAATAAATGCCTGTTGGTGTTAATTGATGCAGTTTGGACAGATCGCTGCATGTTAAAGGAACTGTCTGTTAGTCTGAGAAATATTCTTTATTGCCCTCTTACCCGGGATCGAACCAGTTTCATCTCTGTACAGACATAGGTCCAGGACATGTTTAGCCTAGCTTAGCAGAATGGAAGCAGGTGGAAACTGCTAGCCTAGCTCCATCAAAAGAGAAAAAATAAACCTTCCAATAACTCCAAAGCAGTTATATTTAGTTAAAACTCTGCTGAAACCTGGCGACTACAGGACAGGACTTTGAGATGCTACATTCAAGTGTATTTCTCCGAATGCTGACTGAATGACTATTACTTTGTGTAGAACATTTGTAGAGAACATAGTCTTCACAGCAAACATGGCTTGGAAATATATGAAATGTGCAGAAACTAAGTGGCTCTTCTAGTTCTTGGGAACTTCAGGGACTTTAATATTAAAAGATTTACACACAGAAGAGTCATGACGACTTCTCTCAGATATTTGGTTATTTATTTACAATGTTTACTATAGGCGACTATCTAAAAACAAAAATGTAAAGACAGAGAGGCTGAATAGAGAAAACCTTTTATGCCAGACGCGCTGACTGTCCAAAGAATCCAACATCCCATTGCTGCGTGTGATTGTTTATTGCAGGTAGACAGGTGATCACTTTCATACAGCATCCCATGAGATCCACAGTTTCACTTGTATACCAGCGTCTAACAGCAAAACAAGTCCATAAAATACAACAATCAGTGCAAACAGCGGTCAGCAAAATTAGGCCTTCCCCTATCAGCCCCCTCTCTCCCTCCTCCACCGGGGAGGGAAAATGGCTAACTGGGCCCAATGTGGACATTTTCACTTAGGGGTGTCCTCACTTTTGTTGCCAGCAGTTTAGACATTAATGGCTGTGTGATGTGTTATTTTGAGGGGACAGCAGATTTACACTGTTATACAAGCTGTACACTCACTACTTTACATTGGAGCAAAGTGTCATTTCTTCAGTGTTTCACATGAACAGATAGAATCACATATTTACACAAATGTGAGGGGTGGACTCACCTCTGTGAGATACTGTATATACAGTGGGGGGAAAAAGTATTTGACCCCTTGCTGATTTTGCAGGTTTGCCCACTTACAAAGAATGCAACAATCTACAATTTTAATCATATGTACATTCTAACAGTGAAAGACAGAATCCCAAAGAAAATTCCAGAAAATCACATCATATGAATTTATAAAAATTGATAACCATCTGATGAGGAAAAACAAGTATATGATCCCCTACCAAACAGCAAGTATTCTGGCTCCTACAAGCCAGTTAGTCTTTCTTTAAGACACAGCCCCAATCCCAAACAATTATCTACATCAAATACACCTGCCTCACCTCGTTACCTGTATAAAAGACACTTGTCAACACCCAAACAACCAGCATCCAACATCACCACCATGGGCAAGACCAAAGAGCTTTCTACGGACATCAGGGACAAGATTGTTGATCTGCACAAGGCTGGGATGGGCTACAAGAGAATCGGAAAGCAACTTGGAGAGAAAAGATCAACTGTCGGTGCAGTTATCAGGAAATGGAAGAAGCACCACACCACCGCCAACCTCCCTCGGTCTGGGCCTCCACACAAGATCTCGCCTCGTGGGGTGTCCCTGATCATGCGAACGGTGAGGAATCATCCCAAAACCACAAGGGGGGAACTGATGAATCAACTGAAGGCAGCTGGGACCACAGTTACAAAAGAAACGGTTGGTAACACACTACGCCGTCATGGATTGAAATCCTGCAGCGCACGCAAGGTCCCCCTGCTCAAGAAGAAACATGTACAGGCCCGCATGAAGTTCGCCATTCACCACCTGGACGACTCAGAAGAGGCCTGGAAGAAGGTGATGTGGTCAGATGAGACCAAAATAGAACTTTTTGGCCTCAACTCAACTCATCGTGTTTGGAGGGCAAAGAACACCGAGTACAACCCAAAGAACACCATCCCCACCGTCAAGCATGATGGTGGCAACATCATGCTTTGGGGGGTGCTTTTCAGCCAAGGGGACGGGACAACTCCATCGTATTGAGGGGAGGATGGATGGGGCCATGTATCGTGGAATTCTGGACCAACATCTCCTTCCCTCAGTGAGAGAGCTGAAGATGGGTCGAGGATGGGTGTTTCAGCACGACAACGACCCTAAGCACACCGCCAAAGCAACAAAAGCGTGGCTGAAGAAGAAGCACATCAAGGTTCTGGAGTGGCCTAGCCAGTCTCCAGACCTGAATCCAATTGAATATCTTTGGAGGGAGCTTAAAATTCGAGTTGCCAGGCGACAACCTCGGAACCTGAATGATTTGGAGGCTGTCTGCAGGGAGGAGTGGGCCAACATCCCTGCAGAAATGTGCACAAACCTTGTCACCAACTATAAAATTTAAAGACTATAAAGATTTTCTGGAATTTTCTTTGGGATTCTGTCTTTCACTGTTAGAATGTACATATGATTAAAATTATAGATCGTTGCATTCTGGGCAAACCTGCAAAATCAGCAAGGGGTCAAATACTTATTTCCCCCACTGTATCTATATAAATGACCTTAGAAATAGTTTTATTTTTTGTATGTTGCCTTATTTACAGTCGCCTACTTTTAAGCTCTGTGTGTAGGCTAGCATTAATCAGAGCATTCACAATAAATACTTCAAATCAGTGGGGAAGCGTAGAAACATATCTCTCTCTCTCTCATGCTGCTACACTGAGTGGAAAAGGAATTGGCACCAACAGTTATTTTAAAAAGCAAGCAGGCTAAGACAACAAACCATGATGTGATAATTACTAGCTTTTTGGTCTCTGCTCCCTTTCAACACTCTGGGCAGCGCTATGCCTTCACAAACCTCCTAACCAGCCAGTTTTGTATATAGGCTATTGTTTCACTTTATTAGGCCTATGTTTTCCTATTCAATACAGTATATATTTTACACTATATACTATATTGAATGGGCTATACAGTAGGCCAACATTTTATTAAGTCCTGTTTGGAGCCGGTCAAAAAAACATCTGGGCATATTTGAATATATGTTTAATTATCTATTTTCTGTAATTATGTGTAAAACTGTCCCCAGCGTTGGCAGCATTGATCTTTCTCTCTGCACCTGATTTTCCACATGATCCATGAGGATCCAGAAAGATAGAAATGAATGGTTTTAGTGCTGTAGCAGCTGGAGGCTCTCCGCAGCGCCGTGCAATGGACTGTCGGTGATCACTCTCTTTGGCTGGATGAAGCCAGACACTCCTGATTTTACGCATGATCCATGATACAGAAAAATAGAAATGATTGGCAAAAATAGCATATTGTTAAGATTTTAGAGCCCCCCCCACCCCCCCAAAATGTCACAAAACATGTTTTCTGGTTGAGCTCATGTCTTATTAAGAGGAGCCGAGCTCCCCCGTAGTTCGCACCTTGCTTCATGCCACACACAGAACATAACAGATAATTAAACATATATTCAAATATGGTAACATTTAAAACTAAAATAAAACAACATCCAGTTATTTATATACATAGAAATTTCAGAATAAAAGCTCAGATAATCTCTGAGATTCTAAAGTTACAAAAGAAGCCCCATATAGGCCGACTTTAGATGCACCACATGCTGGCAAGTAGACGCTTTTTGTCAAATATTCTGGCCTGTAATTACCCTACTGTAAGCTTCAGAATTTGGGCTGTGAAATTGTGACGTCCTTAGGAATTGTGTGAAGGAACGGCGCTGTCCAGAATGCTGAAAGGGAGCGGAGATCAAATCATAGTTGGTTGTCTTAGCCTGCTTGCTTTTTAATATAACTGTCAGCAGGGTGCCAATTAAACAATGACAACCGGGGGGGTCATACCACACAACAACTGTTGTAGTCAGAGTGAAAGTTCCTCCTGAAGTAGTACAGGGTCCAGGACTGGGGAGGTAGCGAGCCAAACCAGGACAAGTTGTGATTGTGATAACCTTTCTTTGGAAAGAAATTAGTAGGCAGCTGTTTCCCTTCACTTTGCTTTCTAACTCTTTCCCTTCTATCTATCTATCCAGGATATTCAAGGGCCCTCCCCCCATTGGGGCCCTGGGAAATCAGTCCCACTTTGATGCCCTCATTTATATTTGAAGGACACGGCTGCATTTTCAAACTCTTCTGACTAGCTTTCACTGTGTAACTGCATATTGTTATGTTGCATCATCTCCAAAACCAAAGAAATGCCTAATAATGAGCAGCAAAAAGATCTTTAGCTCCTCTCAGGAAGCAAAGCACTGACTTACAGAGGCGCAGCATAGATGTGGAAAAACTGAGACCTCTTAAAGGGGCATTAGGGAGTTTTCAGCGGCCACTAGTGGTGCGGTTATAAGATTGCAACAAAACACACCAGCTTTCACACAAAAATCCTGCAATAAAGGCAGAAACAGCGGCATGCAGGCTGTGGCTTTTCTCCAGACATGTTCAGGCTCTGTTACTTAAACGTTCCCGGCTCAGAGGCAGAACAACACCGGCTCCGTACCTTTCATTCAGCGCAGCGAGCCGCATGTTGGCAACATGCTCCTGAAAAAAAGGCAGAGTGACAGCAGCTATAGACAGACAGGGAGACAGCTTCACACAACATGCTGGAAACTCAGGGAAACTCCCACTGCAACGTTACAGTAATAGTTTGATCAGCTGCAGGTTGATGATAAATGATAACTTATATACATAAAGATTCCAACACGAATCCACGGTCGTTACATGATCACGGTACATTTACTGCATTTAGCCGACGTGCTACATCGTTAGCTCGCCTGCTGCTTTCAGTAATTATGTCAATAATAAAGTGAATATTACGTCCCCGGCTAGTCTAGGGGTGTGGGATGAACAAAAGATAAATAAACCGGGTGGAAAAACCAAAGGAGGACTCAAAAACGTGTATCGAGTATTTATAAACAACAAAAAGACGATTAATGAACAAAAAACGATCTCTGTCAACACAAGAGACGATGTAAGATTTATAATAGACAAAACAACAGAAAACAAGGCCCACACAGTTCATACAGTCTCCACGGCTCCCACCGCGCTGGGGAAGCACATGGAGGTTGGCCGTCGCTCACCACACCGGCCGTTCACAGACGCCAAGATAACAACTCCCTCCCCGAGTCACTGACCTCAAGGCGCGAGGAGAAGTTGCCAGTGATACGCTGCCGGTCACGTCCTCCTACAAACCACACAGCGATACACACAGTAATCTAAGGCACACACAAGTCAGTACTGAGAGCCGAAGTAAGACGAGCTGGCTGGGGCAAAGTGAGACTGAGAGCATTCCCCTGGCTCTGCTTATGTGGCCCACTAATTTCCAATTAGCCACAGCTGAGGGGTCAGCCCAGCATCACACAGGTACACACCTGCAAAAGAAAGAGAAAGACACACCCACAGCAACACAGACAGCACACAGACCTCACGGGTCGTAACAGTGAAGATACGAGGTAACTACAGTGTACAGTGCTGCTAAACTGAGCTGAACTGTTGACAATCAACATTTCTCCTTTACTGTCTGATTTGGAATAAGAACAAGTTCAGAAATGCATCCTGCACTGCAGCAGCTAAACGGACCTTTCTCAAGTCATACAGTGATGTAGTAATGTGAAATATATGTATGTAATGTTTGGCCTATATGAAGTGGGATCAAACATATCTAATGTTAAATGAGGTCCAGAGGAACCTAGTAAGTGTCCACTGCAGAGCGGCTAGCGGGCTTTCCCTGTGCTCATAGCTTAATAACATTACGTTGTATAATTATACTGTTTCTTCCTCACGGCTGCTTTGAATCACTGCCTCTCCCGACACAACAACACCGTTGAATTTCAGTCTGCATTCACATTTTGTTGAAACAGCAGCTGACATTTCCTTGACGACAGCAACAAGCTGGCACATTCAGGCAGTTCAGAGGCCGTTTTACTTTGAAATGTGGAGGCACCATCACGTGGTCTCCGAAAGCAGCCGAATGACACCAGTCCATTTTCTTTGTGTGAAGAACTGAGATCCACAAATACAGGCGGGACTCACAAATGTCTGTTTGAGAGATTTTCACAAATGTGCTTCATTTATTTGTAAACTATTAAATATATTCACAGATATTTTTGATTTGTGGAATTTGTTCATGTGTTTGCAAATCTGTTTAATATTTGCAAAATATTTTTGTGACTTTCCAAATCTTCATTTTGTGTTTTATATTTCCAGATGACACATTTCCACACAGATCGCTCATCTGTTCACACAAATAATATTGAAACATAAATAAGCCCATAAATGTCCATGTTTGATGCTGCTCTGACCCCTCCTCCTTTCAGGGTGGAGCCTGCTGGAGTCCGATGGTTGAGACCAGGTCTGAGGAAGTGTAAGTGTGTTTTTCATTTGATTCATGAAAACAAAGCAGCACACATTCAACCATCTTCAGACTGTGACATCACTCATTCAAAGTGCCAATCAATGAACAGATGATAGATCAATAACTGCAGCTGGATTCTCTCATCAGATTCCTGTCAACTCACAATCGACACAAACACAGTAAGCAGATGGATCAAACTGTCTGACAACAACAGGAAGGCGACAGATGTGATGGAGGATCAGCCATATCCTGATCATCCAGACAGGTTTGACTACTGGCCTCAGCTGCTGTGTAGAGATGGTCTGACTGGTCGTTGTTACTGGGAGGTCGAGTGGAGAGGAGGCGTTTTTATATCAGTGAGTTACAGAGGAATCAGAAGGAGAGGAGGCAGAGAAGACTGTGTGTTTGGATGGAATGATCAGTCCTGGAGTCTGAACTGCTCTGATGGTCGTTACTCTCTCTGTCACAATAAGAGACAAACATCCATCTCCTCCTCCTCCTCCTCTGGTAGAGTAGCAGTGTATGTGGACTGTCCTGCTGGCTCTCTGTCCTTCTACAGAGTCTCCTCTGACACACTGATCCACCTCCACACCTTCAACACCACATTCACTGAACCTCTTTATCCTGGATTTGGGTTCTGGTTCTGGTCCAGTCCTGGTTCCTCCTCAGTGTCCCTGTGTTCTGTGTAGGAGGGAGAGTCTCCTCCTGGTAGAGAACAGATCAGATCCCAGAAATCTTCCCGCTTCTTGTAATAAATCCAAAGTGATTCAAAGTGATTGAACAGATTCCTCATTTCCATTGTAAACTTCTTCCACTTCCAGTCCTTTAAAGATGGAAGCTCTGATCATTAAATGGTGGAAATGCCGTTGACTTGTACCTTCTGTCATGTGTTGCTTTGAATTCTGGCTCTTGTTCCAATAAAAGCAGAATGTTACTGTGAGTGTGTTTGTTGTCTTTCTCAGCTCAGGACTGCTGACACCATTCAGCTGGGAGGAGCTTTTAAGGTGGTATTAGTGTGGTGAAGACTGTTATATGGTTTTTAAGGTGGTATTAGTTTGTTTAATACATTTATATGGTTTTAAGGTGGTATTTATATGTTGAAGACAGTTATACAGTTTTTAAGGTAGTATTAGTTTAAGACAGTTATATGGTTTTTAAGGTGGTATGAGATTTCTGAAGGTGCTCCTGTCCTGTTCAAAGTTTAAAAAGACCAGAAAGCCGCTATACAAATATGGAGCATTTATTTGTATGTTTGATATGTTTTTTAAGAAGGTATTAGTGTGTTTAAGACAGTTATATGGTTTTAAGGTGGTGTGAGGTTTTTGAAGGTGCTCCTGTCCTGTGAATTTTTAAGGTGGTTGAAAAGTGGTTTTAATATTTGTGCTGATTAAGAGGTTTTAAGGTGGCATTTTAGGTTAACGTGGTATTAGTGCTTTTCACCTGATTTTAAGGTGGTGTTAGTATGTTGAAGACTGTTAAAAAAATTTTAAGGTGGTATTAGTAAGTTTAAGACAGGTCTATGGTTTTTAAGGTAGTGTCAGTTTGTTTGATACAGTTATATGGTTTTTAAGGTGGTATTAGTTTAAGACAGTTATACAGTATTTAAGGTGGTATCAGTATGTTGAAGAGTGTTATATGGTTTTTAAGATGGTGTTAGTTTAAGACAGTTATGTGGTTTTTAAGGTGGTATGAGTATGTTTGATATGTTTTTAAGGAGGCATTAGTGTCTTTAAAACAGTTATATGTTTTTAACGTGGTATTAGGTTTTTGTAGGTGGTCCTGTCCTGTGGTAATGTGATTTTTAAGGTGGTATACAGTTTGAAAGTTATTTTATTGTTTGTTGCTGGTTAAGAGGTTTTAAGGTGGCATTTTAGTTTAAGATTTTAAGGTGGTATTAGTATGTTTAAGACAGTTATATGGTTTTTAAGGTGGTATTAGTATGTTTAAGACAGTTATATGGTTTTAAGGTGGTATTAGCATGTTTAAGACAGTTATGTGGTTTTTAAGGTGGTATTAGTATGTTTAAGGCAGTTCCCCTTCGAGGGGAACTCGAACTGCGTCGGTGACGACACTATGGGAACACCTCTAGGCGTGGCAGGGCTGAATGCGAATGAAAACTACTCCAATCCTATTGGCTCAGTGAGAACGGTAGCATGTGACGGCGTAACCGTAGGCGTATATCAGCACGCCTTGCCCATCTTCAACGCTTGGGACTGAGGCTCAAGAACTATGTTCCTAGGGGTGGTATGGAACTCACTGACGATGCAGGCGCACTTGTCTCCAGCACGTATCGAGTCCATGGTGACCACGGTGAAGAGAGTGGAGTTGGGCCATGCCACCACGGTAAAACACTTCCAGAGAATGTTGGGCCTCATGGCAGCAGCACCAAGCGTGATACCTTCTGGTCTGCTCCACATGAGGGCCCTGCAGTGGTGGCTGAAGACCAAGGGATTCTCCCTGAGGGGGAATCTGTTCCGTCTGATACGGGTTACGCACAAATGTCTTCGTGCCCTATCACCATGGAAGAAACCTTGGTTCCTGTCCCAAGGACCCCAGCTAAGGGCATCTTGTCGGCGTGTGATCGTTTCGACAGATGCTTCCCTCAGTGGGTGGGGCGCGGTCATGGGCGACCGCTCAGCGCAGGGGTTTTGGCAGGAGCATCACTCGTCATGGCACATCAATTGCCTCGAGATGTTGGCCGTGTTCCGGGGTCTGAGGAGCTTCCTGCCCGAACTCCAGGGTCACCACGTTCTTGTCAGGTCCGACAATATGGCAGTGGTGGCCTATCTGAATCACCAGGGGGGTCTGCGCTCGCGCACTTTGCAAACTGGCGCATCAGATCCTCCTGTGGTCCTGGCAGAGGCTACTGTCTCTCAGAGCGATGTTTATCCCTGGGACTCAGAATCAGGGAGCAGACCTGCTGTCGAGGCAGGGGCTGACACACGGGGAATGGAGACTTCACCCCGAGGTGGTGGAGTCATTGTGCGAAAGGTTCGCGCCCATAGACGTGGATCTGTTTGCGTCTCAAGAGACTATGCACTGCCCCCTATGGTTTTCCCTGACGCCTCCGGCCCCACTAGGGCTGGACGCCATGGTGCAGACGTGGCCGAGGCTTCGTCTGTACGCTTTTCCCCCAGTTGCTTTGCTCCCGGGGATCCTGGAGAGGGTCCGTCAGGATGGAATCCGACTACTACTAGTAGCTCCGTTCTGGCAATCCCGAGTGTGGTTCTCGGACTTGACGGCTCTTCTGGACGGTCCGCCATGGCAGGTCCCTCTGAGGAGAGACCTGCTGTCCCGGGCAGGGGGCCGGGTTCTTCACCCTTGCCCCGCCCTGTGGCAGCGGTGGGTCTGGCCCCTGATGGGGCACAGTACCTAGATGCGGGCCTCACGGCCGGAACAGTCGAGACACTCCTTAGCTCCAGGGCCCCGTCCACACGGAGGATGTACGGCATAAAGTGGAAGGTGTTTTCCACATGGTGCAGGGAACGCATGATGAACCCAGTTACCTGCCCGGTGGTTCAGGTGCTGGAGTTCCTGCAGGACCGCTTCTCTGCGGGCCTTTCCCCATCCACCCTCAAGGTGTATGTGGCAGCTATCTCAGCTTTCCACGCTCCTTCTAGGGATGGGTCTCTGGGGAGGCTTCCCCTAGTCGTACGGTTCCTCCGCGGGACCCGGAGGATGAGACCTGCAACTCGCCCCAGAGTTCCTACCTGGGACCTGACAGTGGTTCTTGAAGTGCTGGCTAAGGCCCCCTTCGAACCCATGGACTCGGCTGAGGCCAAGTACCTGACCCTGAAGATGGCTTTTTTCCTCGCTATCACCTCTCTGAGGATGGGGGTGGGGGGACCTCCAGGCTCTGTCGGTTTCTCCTCGATGCCTGGAGTTTGTCCCAGGAGACATGAGGGCCATCTTGCACCCCTTCCCGGGATACATTCCCAAGGTGCAGTCCAACATAATGGGGCCCGTGGTACTGCAGGCATTTCATCCTCCACCTCATGTGACAGCAGAGGACAGGAGACTTCATTTACTCTGCCCTGTCAGGGCACTGAGTATATACACTATGAGGTCCTCCCGATGGAGGAAGGCAGATCAGTTGCTGGTATGTTTCGGAACTGGATTGTTCAGACTATCTCCTTGGCCTATCAGGTGCGCAAATTTCCTTCACCTATGGCTGTGAGGGCTCACTCCACGAGAGGCATGGCAGCCTCCATGGCTCTTCTCTCTGGAGCATCTCTCCAGGAGGTTTGTGATGCAGCTGGCTGGGCCACTCCTCACACTTTCATCCGGTTTTATAGTCTGGACCTTCCCTCCGCACCCGTTACCCGAGCGCTCTCCCTTTAGTCGTGCCCACAGGTTGCCTGCACGCTAGGGCAGGCGGGGCTTCGGCGCGGCATAGTGGGTATCTCGTTCCCTTAGTGTCGTCACCGACGCAGTGTCTCGTTCCCCTTTCTCGGGGAACAAGGGTTACCTACGTAACCCGAGACGATTCTCCTTAAGGGGGCCTTCACACCTTGTTTGGTCCAGACTTTAGAAACAGACGGCCTCTCCTCAGACGGAGGTGCAGAAGGATTGCTTTATCTTGTGTATTTGGTGAAGTAACCTCGAGGACAGTTGGTGCTACCCAGAGGAAAAATCTTCTGCCCAGAACAGTCTTTTCTTTAACTCTTGAGAAAACACAAAGATCTCAATATTATATCTTTTTGAGGTCACTCCAGTCTGAACTGTTGCTCCTAAAACCCTTTAAGAGAAAAGGGTGAAGAGAGATTGAGGTTTTGAGACAAATAGATACTGACTTGAGATACAACAGGATAAATGAAAGTTACAGCTGAGATCTCATCATTGCATCATGTTGAGTTCATTAATGTCTCGCTTATTGCTCCTAAAAGCAGTTGGGAGCTCTGTTGATGTTCCTGAGCTTGATTGGATCACATTGCTGTCTGAGTTTGAACCATGCTGGAGGCCCTGAGCTGGATTTGAACCCTGCTCTATGCTGTTCAAAGGCAACAACACTGCTGCTGTGCCATCCAGCTGAAATTAACAGCAAAGCACTGACTGAAGAGAGATACCAAATCCACAATTAAAGTCCTCAAAATTCTACTCAAGTATAAAGTATAAAGTCTTACATAGCGGATGTGCTTAAGTATGAAAAGTAAAAGTGCTCATTCTGTCTGACAGATACTTGTTGTATCTCAGTTCTTGGTGCTTTCGGTCCTTAATGAATTACTCTCTAAACATCATGTCAAAGTTTTGGCTGTTCCAGTTATGCTGGCTGTGACCTTAACAAACTGGAAAACATAATAATAATAATAATAATAATAATAATAATAATAATAATAATAATAATAATATATTTTATTTATAACGCACTTTTCATTCCAGAGAATCTCAAAGTGCTACACAGGAGAATAGTAACTAAAAAATAATAAAAACAATCAGCACAAAAACGCCTTTCTGAATAAAAAAGTCTTCAGTTCAGCTTTGAAAGTGTCCAGGCTCTGTACTGCTCTCAGGTCACTCGGGAGCTGGTTCCAGAGCTGTGGTGCAGCTGAACAAAAAGCTCCGTCCCCCATGGTACGAAGCCTTGTGGTGGGGACCTGAAGAAGCAATTGTCCTGTTGATCTGAGGGTGCGGGGGGAGGGTTTCAAGGTGATGAGTTCTTGTAGATATGGAGGTGCATGTCCAGTGATACATTTTTGTGTAAGCATGAGGATTTTATAGTCGATCTGGAATAAAACAGGGAGCCAGTGCAATGAGTGTAGAATGGGAGTTATGTGATCATATTTTCGGACTCTCATTAGGACTCTGGCAGGACTATTCTGGATGTATTGAAGCTTCTGGATATTTCTGCCAGACATCCCAGTGAAGAGTCCGTTACAGTAGTCCAGGCTTGTGGAAATAAAGGCATGAACAAGTTTCTCTGCATCTGGAAGAGTTAGAAGGGGACGAAGTTTGGAGATGTTTCGAAGATGGTGGAAGGAGGTTTTACAAATGTGTTTAATGTGATCATTGAAGGTCAGCTGCGGGTCAAACCGAACCCCTAGGTTTAGGACTGAGGAGGAGAAAGTGATGACCTGATTGTCGAAGATGAACTTAGAAATGGGAGAGGAGCAAATCTGATGAGGGGTGCCAACAAGTAATGCCTCAGTTTTACTAGGGTTCAGCTGGAGGAAGTTGCTTTTCATCCATGCCTTTATCTCCTCAAGACACGTGGTGAGTCGTGACATGGCTATGGAGGGGCTTGAGGCAGTCTTGATATAGAGTTGCAAGTCATCAGCATAACAATGGAAGGATAGTCCATGTCTGCTGATGACAGAACCAAGCGGTAGCATGTACAGAATAAATAAGATTGGGCCGAGAACCGACCCCTGCGGGACACCACATGTAACGGGGAGCATCCTGGACTCACATTCTCCCAATATAACACGCTCAGTCCTGCCCGAGAGGTAGGACTCAAACCACTGCAGTACCGTTCCCGACAGTCCAACTGTGTTGTGGAGGCGGTCCCGGAGGATGGTATGGTCTATTGTGTCAAATGCTGCTGTTAGGTCGAGGAGAATGAGCAGTGATGATGATCCTGAATCAGCTGCCACAAGAAGGTCATTTGTCACCCTGAGCAGGGCTGTTTCGGTACTGTGGCCCGAACGAAAGCCTGATTGAAATATCTCATATAGGTTGTTGTTTTTTAAATGGATATGAAGTTGGGAGGCAGCTTCCTTCTCTAGAACCTTTGACAGAAAGGTGAGATTGGAGATTGACCTGTAATTTCCCAGGACCTCCGGGTCTAGGGTCGGTTTTTTGAGTATTGGACGGATGCCAGCAGTTTTAAGAGCAAGGGGGACAAAACCATCTTTGAGAGAGAGATTAACAACCTCAGTGATAATTGGGCTGACACTAGGAATGAATGACTTAAGCAGAACAGTCGGGATGGGATCCAAGATGCAGGTGGATGACTTCATTTTTTTAATGGTTTCCTCTGCTGAACAGTGAAGTGCGAAAGGAATGGCATTTTTCCGGGCAGGAGGTCAGAGGACGGTGGAAACAGGGAGGAAGAGCCAGATATTGAGAAGCGGATTTTATTGACTTTCGTTCTAAAAAAGTCAATGAAGCTGTTTCATCGCTCCACAGTGGTTTCAGTGGATAGAGATGATTTGGGCTTCAAAATATTGTTTACTGTAGTGAAAAGCTGCTTAGAATTTCCAGTATTTTTATTGATAAGATTGGAATAAAATTTAGAGCGAGAGAACAGATAATTAAAATAAATACAATGAGGATTTGAAATTAAGGGGAGTGAAAGTTCAAACCCCCATAAAAAGAAAATACTCAACATTTGATGTAAGTAAAGTACTCGAGTAAAATAACCCCTAATGGTGCTTTCACACCAAACGCGAATCGAGTGTTTGGGGCGGCGAGTTTACATACAAAGTCAATGCAGACGCGCGTAGGGCCGCGATTTCCAGGCGGGCAGCGCGAAGCGACGCGAAGGCAACGCGATGGAATTCGCGTGAGTTGAAAATTTTCAACTCGAGCGAAAAAGACGCGCAACGCTGAGTCGCGATAGCCTATCAGTGTTGAGATTGTCCGTACGTCACCGATGCTTCAGAGCGTTGTATGCAGAGGGCCGGGCAGAGCGGGGGATTGAAAATCTGCAGGCCGGGTGACAACTGCTAAACTTGGGGAAGAGGAGCAGGGAGCAGCGCTCCAACCTTCGGAGAAATAAATACACACAAGTCGGTCGGTTTTGGTTCTGACAACTATGCCGTTTACTCGGAGGAGGAGATCGAAGTTAAATGTTTTTATTAAATTAGCGTTTTACTTAATTTTGGGGATTTCAACGTTGATTTATCTTCACTGGAGCTTCTCAGCAGCTAGCTTCCGTGCACATCCGTTTCCAGTGTTGTTGTTAGCGTCGTTAGCTCTGTCGGACTACGACTTCATATTTATATAAAAACCGGACAAAGCTGGACATTACTTTGAGAAAAGAAAGCGAGGAGGTTGAACTACCTGGTGAGTTCAGAAAACATGTGTCTGTAACTTTATTAAAGCTGTCATTGTACTTTACTGTGACCAAGTTAGCATAGCACAGCCCTGATCGATCCAAACTCCATTCAGAAAACAAACACTTTATAAGTTGTTGTCCTGCTGTCTTGCTGACAGACCTGACAAAGCAGGAATTCAAATGTTTAACAAATCTGCATCATGTTGTGGTTATTTCGGCATCAGTTTAATCCGTTTATTGCTATTTAATCACCGCAAAATTTACTTTGGTTTCATACAGTTGTAGTAATGGCGAAGTTGTGTTTATTCACCTCATCACGCTCAAATCGCCTTCGGGCGTTGTGTGTGAACACTTGCAGCGAATGTCCTCGAGCGTGGAAAGTGCTGCGACGCGTAAAATCGCGTTTGGTGTGAAACCGGCATAAGTGGGAACACTGAGACAAAACTGAGCTTTTTTTCTGATCCACATTCTGGAGGCTGAAGTTAGACTTAAGATCCTGTAGAGATCTCATCTTTTGATCAGAGTAAGACAGATGAGTTTTTGCTCCTGAGGCCAATATGAGAAAACTGAGACACATTAGAGAAGAATCAGAGATCCCAGGAGTCACAGCTGAGTTTTCTCTGAGCTCTGTCTCTGACCTCATGGTCCGATGTTCAGGAGACTGAAATTAGACTTAAGATCAGGTAGAGATCTCTTGTTTTGATCAGAGTCAGACATAAATGAGATTTTATATGTTTGTTTCTCCTGAGATGAATTTGGGAAGTGGGAGAAAAGGCCTTTGGTCTCAGTTTGGTATTTAAAGCAGCTCATTTGTGTCTAGGAGAAAAGAAGGAAACAACTCTGAGATCTCAGCTTGGACTTTGCTTTCCTTTGGGTACAGGCAGTAAAACCTTTTAATAACAGTACAGTGGCAACGATAAGTATCTGTTCATTCCTCATTCATTCATTCTGGTCAAGATACATAAATAGATCTTTATTGTCACACAAGTACAGAGTGAAATGTGTTTCTTGGAGAAGCCTCTGGGCTGCAGCTATAAAATCCAGCGTTGCCACTCGCTTTCCCACAAAGAATTAATGCAGACAGCAGCATAGAGTATACATGACATACAATACACAATAATGCACAAGACAACACACAAGACATGTGGTCACATGATGGGATTTTTTGAGGTGACTTGTGAGGGAGAGAAATAAAAAGAAGCGTTGGAGGTGTACAGTGTGAGTAAGATAATGAGTCTGTGTTTGTGGAGGGTAGGACTGTCTATGTTGTTAGAAAAAGTTCAGTTCATTGTCCTTGAGGAGAGATAAGCCAGTGTGCGGGAGAAGATAGGAAGGCCAGCTGCAAGTTGTCCTCCTGCTCGGGTTGAGGGGTGGGGGGGCACTAAGGCAACATTTGATTTGGTAACATTTGTCAGAATCAATCTCTCTCATCACCAGCATCATACATGCGTTCATTTCATTCAGTGATTTCGACAGTACTTCTACCTTCATTGTCAGTCCGGCGGTTCCTCTCAGCAGCTCAGCAGACTGCGCCCCGATGGTGTCCATCTTCCTCTGCGCTTCCACAGACCGGTCTGAGGCTACAAAACAGTTCACCGTTCTGATCAGCCTTCTGATGTAAAACCTTCAGCTTCTCGTTCACCTCATTTAAGCACTCTTTAAGTTCCCCAGACAGCTTTTGGGTAAATTTACTGGCGGCTGTCTTACCAATTTTATGATATATTAGGGAGATTCCCAGGCCGGTAATCAGGAAGCCCACTAACAGAATTCCAATTATCCATAAATCTTCAATGTCCTCCACAGATAAAACATCCAAGCAAACCGCTTGCCAATTCTCCCACGAATCTCGAGCGTAGCCTGCAGCGAATGTTCCACTGGGGCAGGTCGGCTCACTGGTGAAGCCCGTTTAAGGGAGAAAATCTTGTCAACAGCGCTGAGTGACCAGTTGATTAATTCCATTTGATTGTTTCAGGAGAACAGCAGGCAGGTGGTCAGAAGAGAAAAGTTTCCACACGACAAAAGTAGACAAAAAATATGAGCAAGCCAAGATAAGAGGGGAGAGAAGGAAAAGCATGACTGCTCTGGACAGAAGCAGGAAGAAGCTGCAAACTGACAACAAGCTGCCGTTTCCAAACAGTCAGTGTCAGGTACAGGGAGATGCAGCCACAGAGACGATGACGACAGGACGCCAGTAAAACTAACCCAACGTATCAGAACAGGAACTTTGGTTCGGACGTTCAGGTGTGAAAGGGCCCTTATTTCCCGCTTGGTTTGAGACACCAGGAGACATTAATGTGACTGAGTGATGTGGATGGTTTTATTGTTAGTGTGGTATTTTATGCTTTGAGTTAATAACCAATGAGACGTCCTGATGACTTAATGCAGTTATGGACATGAGGTTGACATGTTGATGGACGTGAAATGAAGCAGAAGTTTCCTGCAGCCTGCGAACGTTGCACAGCTGTTAACAGTCTTTGGAATAGTTCAGGCTTAAAGGACTCTGACCTTCTCAGAGTTTCTCTGCTCGCTCAGGACCAGAGAAACCAGTACAAGATGCTTCATGGTCACAAAGTCCACCATCAGAAACGAGGCTGTCAAAATGTTGTTATAGCAACGAGATTCTATTAATAAAAAAGGCTCAGGCAAAACACTTGTCTTTTGGTGGATTTATTCCAAGTCTTCTGCAGAAGGAGCTCACAGAGACACACCCCTAAAGAGTAACATCCGAGTGAGCTGCTTTGTCTCCATACATGCAGCTTTTTATATCTGACTCAGGGTCAGAGACCACAAAAGGACTTTGAAGATCAAATGACACCCAATGCAAGAGAATGTGGTGAAAGACCCCCCTAGGTGTGAAGCAACTGGTGAATGTATCTTGTCCTCTTAAAACAATAGGAACTCACAGGGACCTTACCCCTCTTGCATCCCATACCCAGATGGTCAGATGGCCTATCACAATGCATCAAACATCACACCTCTTGTGTCCTTTGTCCCAGGTGGTCAAATGGTCTCAGTGATAAGTCACGGGAGCAGTGTTTTAAAGGTCTTCTCGTGAAATTCCCATTACAATACTCCCTTTTAGCATTTTATGCTAACACAATATAATGAGACTTTAAAACCTTCATGTAAGTCCATCTGCAATACTTGGAAAGAATATAAATGAAGAATATAAAGAAAAATGAAACAATAATATGATATAATGACTAATTTAAGAGAAGAAAGAAAAAAACAAAAAGAGGCTTAAGCAATGAATGTACAGAAACACTGATTATAAATCAAAATCATGCCATTCTATGAAATTATGCAACGTGTGGATTTTCAAATGAGGTTGCAAAGTTCAATTCAGGTGTGAGACGACACGAGTCATGTTGTCTGAAACATTCGGGATGTTTGTACAACAGTCTGTTCCAATTATGTGGCAAACCCGCCTTGAGCTGCCAACATCAGGTTCAATGCACACCGTTCCCGTCCGGGCGGTTGGATTGAGTCGTCATGATGGGCTTGTAGATCTTCTGTTCCGTTATCTGTGATGTGTTCCAGAACCGGGTCGTGGAGCCCCCAACGTTGACCATGCTGATGTTGCACAGTTCAATTTCCCTAGTCATATCCTTAACCACTCAGCCAATCCTGGGAAACCCTTGGGTGAAAGTCAACAGGGCTCCTTATGTCTCTGAAATATTCAGTGGTCTGGATTTCTCCGGTATGGAGTTCCCTACTTCATGAAGGAGTTGCGCACATACATAACAGCTCTGGTTGGTTACCCTTCTTGAAGCGGTCATCATGGTTGCATACCATGCATTGTCCTTCAGCTTAGTCGGGCTGTCAGGGAGGGCATGCATCTCCTCCTCTTGGCCTGGATCTTCTCTTTGTTTAGGCCAGAGTTTGTTGTCTTCATGTTTGGAGGACAGGTGACAGGACGATGATGACAGTGAGCAGGACAACGCCTCCCGTTTCCTCTCGGTCTGTCACCTCTCCAGCGCCATCTGTTGAGTTCTGACACCTTATCTTATCAGTCGTGGTGCTTTGCTCACCCCTGTAATCAATGTGCCCGCGATGAGTGTTTGGGAGATTAGTGGTTCTAGGTGGTCTCCCAGAGACCCCACTCCCCTCCCTCCCTAGGAACACAAGGCAGGGGAAAGCTCAGCTCACTCACTCATCTTGATCTTCGTCTGGTTTGGGGATGTCTGGTTGTTTTGGCACTCGTTTGCAGTGGGTGACGTGGATCCAAGTTGCTCTTTCAGCCACCTTTATTGCTGTTTCTGTTGTTAGCAGTATCTGAAATGGTCCATTCCACCTGCGAGCTTGCCGGTTCTTTCCTGAAATCCTTCACCACAATCCAGTCCCCTGGCTCCAGATCGTGCAGTTTCTTTTCTGTGGCCTTCAGGATGGTGTGTTTGATCTGCATGTGAATTATAAATTACAAATTATGCAACTTTGACAAAGTTGTAGAACCCCTTTGTAAACCAGTATCTATAAATTATAAATTATGCAACAAAGTTGTGGAACCCCTTTGTAAACCAGTATCTGTTTAGTTCCTGTCATACTCCCTTTTGACACATGGTCTTTACTGTGTGTCAACTTAGTAATAAAGAAACAGATACTTAGGCAGGTATGGCTTCCCATCAGGCCCATACCACACTTTTTGTCAGGAAAAGTGCAGCCTGCTCTTTTCCAAAACAGCTCTCTCCTCTGGACTCTTTCTCGTCTGTAATTCCTGTAAATCAGCTGTAGGAGACATTGCCTCAGTTAACACAGTACATTGGGTGGTTAGTTTGTTTGCTGCAGCCTTTGCTGCAGGGTCAGTTCTGGCATTCCCCTGTGAGATAGGATCAAGTTTGTTAGTGTGAACGTCACATTTGCATAGCAATAGTTTTGGGCAACAGCACAGCATCCAGTAGATCAGCAACCAGTTTAAAACTTCTTGTTTGTCCACAGTCTCCCAAAGTCATGAATAACACCCCCAGCATAACGACTGTAAAAATGTTTACAGTTTTGTTCTTTGCATGTTTACATGCTTCTGTTAATGCAACTACTTCTGCTGCTTGTGCAGAAAAGTTATCAGGGAGTGGGTTTGCCAAGATTGTCTCATGCAAAGTCGTCACTGCAAAACCTGCTCTATTTTACCAGTTGCTGGATCACGGGATGCTGAGCCATCTACAAACAACTCCGAGGAGTCTCCTGCAATTCTGCCCTTGGAGAGCCGGCCTCTGTTATGACTGTGACACAGTCATGTGGCTGTCCTTCATCTGGAGTTGGGAGGAGAGTAGCAGAGTTTAGTACAGTGCATCTTTTGACTGTGATGTTAGCCATGTCAAGCAACACAGTCATGTATCTCCACCGCCTGGCTGTGGAGAGATGAGATGATTTTTTGTTCAAGCAAAATCATAGACACAGCATGTGGAGTAACTCAAGATGTCGCATTCCAGTCTGGATGAGAATTAGGCTACAGGTCTCAGTCGTCCCCCATGGTCTTGTAGTAGTCAGAAGTCATGGACCCCCCTTCTCGTCTACTGTCTGAGTGAAAAGGTTTGCTACAGCAAAATCCTTGGCAGAGTCTGGTAAATGTATAACATTTTACCCTCGAAGAAAAACAAAAACAAACCAGTACTGGCTTCCAGCATCCACTGGGATGCTGAAAAAAATGCATTTTGCCAAATTAACGACGGAAAACCACTTACTGTCAGGTGGTACCGGGAGCAGTGTTTTAAAGGTCTTCTCGTGAAATTCCCATTACAATGTGTTTAAGCTAAATACTGTGGTAACATGTGCTTTCAAAATAAAGTGAAAAGGTTTGCTCTGGGACGTTCATTCCCATGTGATGCAGTCAAAAGTACAGACAGGTTCATCCTGGGCCACCTTTAGCTGCAGGAGCATCATTAATAATAATAAAGTTTCCTGCAGGTCGTTGTCGGGGGCGTTCCTGTATTAGACACAGTACATAGAGTACATGTATACAGTATATATAATAAGCACTGCACAGCTGCAGCTGTCCAACAGAACAGGGCAACAGTTCTTGATCTTTATTCTCACTCTGCCTCAGATGGCTCTGGACTCAGCGACACAGTGGCTGCCCACCGCTCCTGACTAGGATGGTAACACGTTTCACATGAGCTGTCTGCATGTGATGTTTGAAAGCTGGACGTTGAGTCAGGGCGTGGAAGAACCTGAGGGAACCTGAACCTGTTACTCTGACCTGGTTCTGTAGTTTCATTCAGTCCGTCTCATTTCTAAACTCGTGTTCAGACAGGAAGCAGCAGCAGGGACTGTGACCAGCTGGACGTTAGCTGTAAGCTAGCTGAGGGTTTGAGTTCAGACTCTGATCTCTGGACTCAGCAGGAACTTCTTGGCCTCAGGCTGCTCCAGGAGAATGTGGGTCAGATAAAGTCTGCATACTTGGCTTTAGGTTCTGTATCAGTCTGAGGTCTGAGTTACTGAACAGGCGTGATAAAAGAAGGAGAAACAGAGTCAGCCAGAGTTCAGGTGGAAAAGGCTCAAACGGTGAAGAAAGGGCCTGAAGCCAGCTCAGCTCTGATCCAGGACTTCAGGATGTTGGATCCAGACCTTTCCAAGACTCTGAACCTGAGCTGAAGTAGATAGTAAGTCTGCACAAAGTGGAGAAACTCCATCAGTTCTTAAACACAGACTGTGAGTCTCTGCAGGCTCACTCTCAGTTAAAGTCCTTATTATACAAACGGACCCTGAAGCTGTTTTGCAGCCTCACTAAATTTTCACTAATGAAATGATCTCGTCATCACGGTGAAACGTGGTAAATAAAATGAATGAAGTAGCTTCAGACAGCCTGCAGGTGTTTAGGATGAGAGAATCTGCTCTGGAAGTCTCTGAAGGATCTGAAGAAGAGAACAACAAAAACTGCTGGACATCACTGAAGCCTTCAAATCTTTTCTTAGCTTATAGTTCAGGTTTCTACGGAGCCCACTGATGGTGACGTGTCACTGGCTTCAGTAGCCTAATGTTGGAATGGAAGGATGCTGAAACCGTGGTTATGAAAGTGAGGACAGGTCCTGTTTCCCAGGAGACACTGTGAGTCTGACGTGTCGCTGTGTTTTTTCATGTAGAGCAGAGAGACGAAGCGCCTGACTCCTGAGACTCTTCATGAAGACAAACGTCTCCATGTAACTTTCTCTGGATGTCTCTGGAGAAGAGACTTCATCTTCATCTGCTTTCACATTTCCATCTGTGGCCATCTCTTTTCATCCCGCCAAAATAAAAGCTGTTTTCATAAGTTCCTCCTCTGTGATTGGTTGTGTCTGTGGTTTGAGTACAAAGTGAGTTTCTTAAGATAAAACGTGTCCTGCACACCTGTTCACCATCAGACGACACGAGAGCTGCTTCAGGAATCTGACGGCCTCGCGTGTCTGAAGAAGTGCTGGAGACACTTATATAAGCGTCCTGGCGTTTCACAGACTGCAGCGGCAGCACGACGTCAGACACACAAAGTACACAGGAATAATTAGAACAAGCTAAGAAAGCGTGAACCCTGGTGTCTGTGGAGGGCAGCAGTGAGGCCAACATGTGTCTGCCAAGTAAAAGAAGAAGACAGATGGTAACGTCTTTACAAGATTAAGATTTGGGATCCAGGGTTAAACTCCAGGCCGAACAGAACAGTGTCAGAGCTGCAGATGGAGAAGAAGGAAACACAAACTGTCTTTACAGAGGTGCAGCTCCTGGCAGAGAAAAGATCAATTCTGGCTCAAGAAGACATCTCATCTGTCATCAGAGAGGCACCAGGTAAGTCACGCTCATGCAGGTATCAATAGCTGTGAACGGGACAACTTTAGATTCCAGGTCCAAGCGCCCCTTTGCACAGAGTATGTAGCACTGACAGCTGTTTCTTTTCTCTTCTGTTTATTGGCTAGTGTTAGTCTCAGAGCGAGACATGGAGAGCTGGAAGAAAAGGGAGCTGGAGCTAGCCCAAGAAAAAGCCAAGCCAATAAGGAAGGAACTGAAGTGAACGTGTTGAATATTGTAAAAAAGGTAACACAGATTATTAAGAAAGAATATTGCAAAGATGTTCTGCTTCCTTTTCCATGTACAGTATAGAGTATCCTGTAAGCTGTGTCGGGGAAGAAGGAACATGAAATGAAGCACTTTATTAGAGCTGTAGTAATGTCATCATCTGTTCTCCAGACACTGTCTGCAGATGGAAAAGGGACGACATCACTAAGCTCATTCACTTCTACAAGTTCACTTTGTTTCTGTGAGACTATCTGGGGATTCCAGCCATCTTTGAGGGCCTTACTGATGTGCTTCAACATGGAAGCCTGGCTGTGATTACACAGCTATGAGCCAGACAATAGCAGGAAACTGTCCCAATGGAAGAGTTGCCCTAAAGCTGCACTAATTAAATATGCTGTGATTAATAATCAGCTAGCACCAAGCTCCCCCTGTAACTTCCAATGTTTGCTCAGGTGGACCGCAGGAATGTTTTCTGCTTGGTAACTACTGATGTGTTGGGCTCTACTTTTTCTAATCTATAGATCTGGGACTCGTGGAGTCACACATGGAGGATGAAACAGAGTGAGGAAGCAGCATCAGTCTGTTACTGTTCTCTGATTAAGAGCCTAAATAACAATCAGTTTGACTCTCTGACCATTGGAGAAGTGAGAACTCTGCTAAACATGGAGAAAAAAACAGATGGCAAGAATCTGATTGAATCTTCCGGTCTACCCTTAAAGATGTTGACCGTGACCTCAGAGGCCGACTTGATCTCGCGAGGCTAGAAGTGAATCAGAGCAGAGAGCCGTCCTCCTCCATCTGAAGAGAAAATATCCAGGTAAAGTGCTGTGGATAAGTAGATCCATTTAAAAACTAAGATCCAGCTCTGTAAAGGACCAGAAGACAAACTAATGAAGGCTGCGCTTTGTTTGCATGTCTGTTTTCTAAGTTTCCTTTAGATGGGCGGGCTTTGCCATTAGACTGTCCCAGCAGGTAGCCGACTCCAACAAGAGACTGAGACAGGCAATAAAAGAGTCCAGCAGCATTCAGTGGCCACCACAGAGGAGCATCTTCCCTGCAACTAGTGATTTTCAAGAAGCATGCCATCCCTCTTGGCCAGTCTGCTTCTGTTTTGATGACACTGTAAGTACAGTTAGCTAAACCTAGTGAGCACATCACTCTAGTAACCAGCTGACAGCCGCTTACTAAGCACAACTACCTGGCACATTGTTTTCTTTTGTCTCCTTCCAGGCTGAAGAAGACGATGTTCCGAGGAGTCTGAAAGGCGAGGGATCGACGCCTTACATATGAAGACTCGGGCCGCTGAGGAAAAGCACACGCTTTAGCAGGAAATGAGAAGTGTAGCTGAGCCTCCATCAGCAGCGTGCCTTCCTGTGTTCTGCCATCAATGACACAGAGCAGCCAGGTGCAGAAGCTGCTCTCCTCCAACGTCTCAAACAGCTGCAAAGGAAACTACATCACGCCACTGTGATGTTTCACCAACATGTAGCAGACATTGTTCCTGCAACGCATGGTCACATGTCAGCCCAGACAAGCCCCGCCTGTCTCAGGCCCTCCCCATGTCCAGCATACAGACACTGGTATACAGTGATGATGATGGTGATGATGATCATGATGACGATGATAGCAGCTGGGTCTGGAAGCACTCTAGACCAGGGCTGCTTTTCTGCTTCTGGAACCAAGACTTTGAGCTCATTTGGATGTTTTGTTCCACATCATTAAAAAATGCCTCCTTAATTCAGGACCAACCAAAAGGCATCAGACTCAGACAGTTAGGTTCTGTGTGTGTTTTCATTGGAGCTGCTCACAATCACATTAAGGCTGTGCTGCTGATCACTTTATTAGTGGAACTGCAACAGACTCCATGTTTGTTTTTCATGAGCTGTGAACTGTCCGCCAGTTTAAAGCAAAGCTGCTTTAAACTTGCTGTTTTGGACAATAAAGCCTGTTTTTGTAGAAGGAACTTTCTAAAGCCTAGTAATACTCAAGGTCCAGTCAGCTTTGCTGTTCTGAACTTTCCAGTTAACACCAACCATTTCACTGGATTTGTACAGCATGTTTTGTAAAACATGTTTAAATGAAGGTTACTTCCACAATACACTCAGTCTAAGTTTGTAAAATGAAAGGGAGAATACAGGTGTACTGACTCTACAACAGCATTCCCACAATGAGGTCCAGGTGTGTTTCCAGCCACTGTCAGAGCAGTTATTCACAGGAATTTATTAATATATGAGCTATCCAATCATTTTCCAATCCTAACCAGCCTGACAGTGGTCCTCCTACGTTCTTACTGAAGCTGTTTCTGCCATGAAATGCTCCCTGATCAAGGCCGATGTAGGTGAGCAGCTTTTTCTCCTCTTCCTATTGGCTGCTTAGGGTATCAGGCCTTGGCGTCATGCGGAAGCTGGAAAACAAGGGATGAGACTGCTGAGCTGGAAATCTGAATTGTCACTCTGCAATATTTTAAGATAGTATTGGCATTAAAATGTGAATTTTATTTTCCCAATCTTTGATCACAGAATGTATATTGAGTTTAGTTTGATCTTTACTTCGTTGCTATGGCGGTTGCTATCGACGCTGCTATCGCTGAAACCATCGCCGCTATGTGACGTCGCGTCAGCCGGAAGTATTTTCTTCCTGCCAACCTGAGATATATTTTAATGATATCTTTAGCATTTCTTAACAGAAAAACAGCAACTTCATAACTCAACAATATGATATGTTCACGTTAAGGCGTCACTTTGAATCATTTCTCCATCCACTCCCAGAAATAAAGTTGTTTTTCTCACTTTTTGCTGCGTGGAAGGTTACGGAAGTGCTTTATTTTGTGAGTGGAGTTTGCCTTTTGGACTCCTGTTTCTGCTCAAATCTGTGAAATAAACCAAGATATTTCCTTTTTCTGAACACGGATCATCTAGATTCAGTGGAATTAGTAGTTCGGCTGTACCAGATATTTGATATATTCAGTAGCTGTATGTTTTACCGCCCTATTTTACAAGCCTAACTCTGCACACAGGAAAAACTCCAGCTGTGGTGCTGATGTGACTCAAACTGCACGGCCTGGCTGTAGGGAATTGTAGTTTCTAAAAGCGTCTTAGCGTTTCTTTAGAATTGGAGTTTGGAATCTGAAGCACATTTGATTGGCCCCAGTTGGTGACTATAGTCACATGACAGCTGAGGCCCAGAGCTCTCTTTAACAGCTGGTCCCATGTCTGTAGTCTCTTTGGTTGATGAATTCTAAGCATTCAAACATGCAGCGAGGTGAAGGTTCAAAGGTCAGTATTTCAAAGCAGGATCCATGTAGAACCTTCATACTGATACATGGTAATCTACAGGCTGAGACCTTCCAACCATGTTTTTATTGCTAATCAAAGGAGAAATAATGAACGGATCATGTTGTTGAATTATGAAGGACACTTTATTGTTTCCTCTTTACAAATGTTAATCGTTCAAAGGAAAGCTCAACACGATGAAGAAAATGGTCACGCTGAGCTCACGTTGATTTCAGCGATACTGGCGTCCAGAGCATCTATTACATTTAAAGTTTCAAAAATAACTTGTAGTCTTCACCTGAATGACCTGAACGTTTTCACAAGTGTCACTACTGCTCTGACATCAAACATCTTTTTAAAATCCATTTTCCCAAATACCTCCCAGTGACAATGCAACAGGAAATTCTAGCCATCATGTGCAGGACTGTGAAAAATCCGTCAGGCCTCTGTGAAGCGTCTGATCAGATCAACATCAGCAGAGATTTCTAAACAAACAGGCTTTTCATTTCCAACACATGGAAACATTCCATGTTTCCTAACACTGATGCAGAAGCTCAGGCTGTTTGCATGGTGCTTTGGCTCTGGCAGTGAAGGCACATGTTGCTTTTAAATCCACATGCAGTGTGTGAGCACAGCTGCGACCGTGAACGCCACTTCTTCTTCTTGTCATCTAAATGGATGCAGCAGACACAGCACAGACTGCCTCCATCTACCAAAGGAAAAACAAAAACATGTTGGAGGTGAAGCCAGTTTGCTGAAATCAACATATTCAAAGCAAAGTTTCACAGGAAGCTTTTCATTTCCAACTGCTGCCAAATGAAAATTGAGCAGAAGTGACAGCCACCATCTCAGATGTTGCTGATGCTGCATCAGAAGATACAAGCAGGTCAACAAAGAAGCTTCCTGGGGCCCAGATATGAAAGCGGCTTTAATGAGTTTAACTCTTGGTTTTCCCTTTCAGACCCTTTCAGAAAGCCAGCTAACTTTAGCTCAGAGTCAGTTACTATGGTAACTGAGCGGGACCTTTTTTCTCCAATAAACCTTGAGTTCCTCTCAGTCTCCTCCCTCTGACACAGCGTTGTTTCCTCATGACTTCATTTAATTAAGTCTGTTAGGCAGACTATAAAATAGGGGGACCGCTGAGCAGACGGCCCCGTTTTCCGGGGACAGTCCCCATTTTTGGTTTCCTGTCCCCGGCTATAGGTGTCCCCGGAAAGGTCCCCGATTTTCACTTCAGAAATCTCATCACTACTTTGTTCTTCTGTTTCAGTTTGAGCTGCTTCCACATCTGTTCTAGACAGAATTGCACCTAAATGAAAACGTTCCATGTTAAATCTGGTTCCACTTGTTCCACCTGGAATATTAGAATTGTGATTCCATAGAAATGAAATAGACTATATTCACTTTTTAAAAAGAAGATCTGTTCAACTCTCCAGATGTTCTGCCTGAGGATTTCCAACTCCAGACGGGTGAAGTATGAGGAAGGATTGTTTTAGCTGTTGCCATGGTGACTGGCATTATGGTGGCTCCATTCATGCTGCCTGTTTAGAGTGGTGGTGCACACGCTTAACTGAGAGTGAAGCTACTCTGAGCTCAAATCAGCTGTTTCCCATCTCAGGGGAAATAAACTAATCCCAGTTGATTCTTTCTTAATGTGGATTGTCTGCTATGGAGCATTAGGGAGTTACAAAACTCAGTTTCACTCTACAACGTGTTGGATTGGGACAATAAACCTGCCTACCTAACTTGGACTTCACTCTTAGAGTTTTTTTGAAGCTGCTTTCTGAAGCGGGCCTCGACCATATTGTTTCTGGCCAAATGTTTATTGGATGTAAATGTAATATTGATCCTGTTTGTTTCAAATGTCACAGCCCTTATGGTGACTACATGAAAAACAATGAACTCATGTTGCATAGTTTTTCTACAGACTACATCATGAATGTTCTCCTAATTACTAATATTACATATATATTATTAAATAAATTTTGATTTCTGATCATTTTCAGACTCAGACTCTGATCTACATAAATCTACAAGTAATGATTAAGGCCCAAAGAATCCAAACAGCTAAATGCTCCTCATCAGGATTTGAAATCTTTCAAAGGACAGTAGCACATTTTTAGTGAGTCTCTGCTTCTGTTCCCACAGCTGTTCTTATTGTAGTATTGGAATCTGTCTAAAAGCACTTGTTTTATCTAGACTGAAGTCAATCTGGGCCAGGTCTCCCTTAAAAGCAGATTCTTAGTCTCAATGAGACGTCCTGGTTCAATAAAAGAAGCCCAGTTTAGATCCCTTCATCTGCAGTCATCAGGACGGCTACATTACTGGCTGTTTCTGAGGACTCTTCTTCCATCTGCTGTGCACCTACAGGACAGAAGACAAAACACAACAACAACTTTCTCACTACAATCAATTTCCATCCAAATATTGAATCTTCATTCCAGATTCTTAGTGACATTTGTTAGCATTTATACTGTGGATGCTTAAAGGAAATAGACACAGCAGCATTATTTGCATCTAAATCTCAACAGCCAGTTTAAAGTGTAAAATGATCCAAATAGCAAATTAATGTCACCTCCAGAAATATTCTATCTATATATTGGACTTTTCAAACAAGTGAGCTTTCCTCTCTGTGTCCAATGTCAATGGCAGACTTCTCAGAACACAAGTTCTAATTAAGCTTTAATTTAAGCATTACCAAAACTGCCATTCCAAATGTATTAGGATTCCAAGAAATAGCATTTTCACACATGGCCTCTAATATCTCTTCCAGCTGACTTGGTCTGGGTGTCATCTGCTGTGTCTGTTGATTTGAAGACATTAAACCATGACACAAAGGTGATGATGGTTTCATCAGACAATAATGTGTCCCGTGGTCAAATGTGCTGTGTCATTAGGTAGACTGAGCACAGTTACATGTCTAGTAAAGGATGCTTCTTCACTTTAATGCTAAATATTTCTGTACAGATCAAATAAAAGCAGCTCAGCCTACCTTCTGCGTTGATGTGTTCTAAACTTCCCTCTGCTGTGTCAGTGCTGTGGCATCGTGCTGCATCTGATAGATATGTTCAGGCACAAAAGGAACACTTATGGAATATGAGCACAACAAATAAACGCTGTTCCTGCATTGCTGGAGAAAACAGAATCACACATCTACGTATCTATGAAGGAGCAGAATTCTCAGGAATGAAAAACAGACCCTTTAATTACTGAAGAGTCGAGCGGCAGTGGATAAGACACATGTCTCTCGTGTTCGATTCCTACCAACGTGCAAGACGCTTAACCCCTGGTTGCTCCTCTGACATGTATATCAGCTGTAAGTCCCTTTGGAACAGCATCAGCTAAATGAAGAATTCTTAATATTCATGAGCATGTGAAAGATGGAAACCACTGCCAAGGGCCATCACAGCTGCTCGGCACATTAGACTAAGAAAATGTGTTACACTATAAAGTTCAAAACTCCAGCTGAGGAATATTGTCACGTCCCTAAGTGGCAAAGACACATAGAGAATGTAGAAGAAAATGTCCCAGCACTATACAAAGACTCACATGTAGGCCTGTTTGATTTGTTCACCCACACAAACACAACTGCCACTGTTCATTTCACTGACTTATTTCAAATGAAATACGCTCAGCAGCTTTTAAAATGGCTTCTCATTGGTTCCTTCCATTTTCTGGTCCCCTTTGATTCAGCAGGGACTGGTAGGGGAGCCTTCCAGTACCTCCAGCCTCCTCTGAAAAACATGGGCACACACATGCACGCACACGTTACACAGTTTGACACTATTTGACAGTTGTGACTTCCCCCTCCTGCTGATAGCCAGTGTACGGGCTGCCAACATGTCATTTTGCCATCATTTTATGGCTGATTGGCACATTAGATAAATGATTTCTTCATTGGAGAATAATGCCATTGATTCATGGAGGTATATCAGGTTACAAGTCTTTAGTCTTACTATATTTTTGCTTGAATAGATCCTGCACTTTTCCAACAGCACACTGACTTCATCTTTGGTACTGGCTGTTGCTGGCTGAGGAGCTGCTG
The DNA here is from genome assembly GCA_024633595.2 of Lepomis macrochirus. Taxonomy (NCBI): domain Eukaryota; kingdom Metazoa; phylum Chordata; class Actinopteri; order Centrarchiformes; family Centrarchidae; genus Lepomis; species Lepomis macrochirus. Next base: position 23,756,080 of record JALXJV020000025.1, on the reverse strand, counting down.
CAGCTCAAACAACAGACAACAGTTAAGTTTATGAAATTGTATTAGCATGTGTATATTTGCATTATTACGGGCCTGAGTCCATTTCTGTGGATTTTCAAAGAACAAATATTCCCTTTGAAATGCAGTGCAAAGTTGTTGACTGTGTCCGTTGAGTCAGGAAGTCAGCGGCTCCTTTGCTGCTCAGTTCAGACGCCTCTAAGCTGGACTTTTAGCTCCACGTGACAAAATGGCCGTTTCCACAGCCAAAGCCTCCAGACTGGACACCTTCACAATATTTAGGGAAACAAGACAGACTTTGGATGGAAAGTCAGCTCGAGCAGCTATTGGCTTTTGGTCTGAAAGCAGCTTAAGTCTGAATCTTTTTTGTCTTTTGAGCGCATCGGACACTTTCAGTGAGGATTCTACGCACAGTTTTCTAAATGAGGCCCCTGGAAGCAGCATGTGCAGCCCTTCAGTCAGGAGGCTCCTGTTCACAACAACTTCATCAACAGCACTGACTAAAGAAGAAAACGCTGTGGCTTTTGTTCCTAAACTCTCCAGCAGAGGTCAGTGTTGCTCCACTGATCTGCTGTGTTGTTAACTCCTGATTGTACAGGTGTGTGTTCTCTCCTCCTCTACACTCTGGAAACAGGAAGATTGAAAGAGCGTGCGATACATATGAACTCTGTGTCATCGGGTTCCCGTCAATCGACTCAGCTTACCTGTCCTCAGGTAAAGTTCAGGCTCTGGCAGACCACTCCAGGTCCCACAAGCCTCCCTGATGGAACTGTTCTCACTAAGTTTGACACCATCCAGGTCTTTGAATGTTTTCTTCTCTTCATATCTGGCTTTTAACATGTGATGTGGCCCCGAAAGGATGTTTTAATCCAGTCTGTGCTGTTTTTATGGATCATTTGCAGCTGGAAAACAGCAGCGGTGGACGAAGGATTCAGATCCTTTACAGTAAAAGTACTAATACCTCAGTGTAAAAATACTCTGTTAGAAGGAAAAGAACTGCACTGAAAATGTTCCTTAAATAAAAGTAGAATCAGGAATCATTTCTGAATCAGTGAAATAATTGAAAGGAAAAGCAGCAAATCTTCCCACTTGTGAAGCTGGAAACTGTGGTGGAAATCTTGGACGTCCCGCTGCAGAACTGAACAAATAAATGGACCACAGCAAAGCCTTGTCTTTTGCTCTTTATTAAAGGAAGAAAAGTGCAAAGATTCAGCCGGCTCAGGCGTCTACCGCTGAGGGTCAGTAGCAGACACGTGGCCCTCGAGCAGAGGGCCGACATAACATTTAAAGCAGGAGACGGCTCCCTCACACAGGGGCCCTGAAAACTCCACTTCCCATGGTAACAGAGAGGCAGGAGACACAACAGTTTCCCAGATGTTCATCCAGCAGCCTTGGCATGTCCTAGTGAGCAGCAGATCTTGTTTAATTGTAAATGATGAGACGAGCAGCTCGACAACCAAATGATTAGAAAGTCAACAGCCAGGAAGTCCATCATCCAGAGTTTCCTCTCCAGACTGATGGAGGTGGATCTTCTGCAGGTTCCTCCCTCAGTCTGATCTTCTTCCTCTCTGCTTGTCGGTCTTCATCGGTACTGAAGGCGGTCCGGTGGTGAAGGGCGGCGACCGGCGACCTGGAGGCGTGGGTTCAAACCCCGGCTCGGACTATCTGAGTGCGATGGATGAAACTGTGTGTTTGTGTGTGTCTGTGTTCAAAAAACCCTAAAATACTTCAAACAAACCAACAAAAACGTTCAAACCCACCGAAATCGCTCGCGTACATTTCCCGTCGTCATTGTGTGACTGCGACACAGCCGACCTTCAAGGAACCGAGGAACAGGTAAGGAAGTAAGGTGAGTCCAGCTAGCTGGCTTGATGAAAGCCGGCTAGCTACGTTACTTCTTCATTAGTTTTATTTTACCAAAGAAAGAACGTAAGAAAGAAATGATGAAGGTACAAGAGATTTCAAAATAACCCAGAGAGGAGACAGTTTCTTTAAATTTAAACTGAATAAAGGTTTCACAAATCTGAAACTATGTCTGATTGAAACTTTAGTCTCTCTGGGACAATCTAGTCCAGATTTGAGAGCTCTAGGTGTTTTGGATCTGGACCTGGTCTAATGTGGTCTGCATGTGGAGAGAAAGCAGTGAAATCGCCCTTTTGTCATTTTCACCAGTAAAATAAAGTTGTTTCAAATCTAAAAAGTCCCCCAGACAGCGTTAAGGCTTCGCCTAAAATGCATAACAGCTTTCACAGCAGGAAGTTAACTTTCACTTAAGTTCCCCTTAACTTTCCCCTTAACTGCCGAACAGGAAGCTAACTTCAGCGCCGCCTCTCTGCTGCTTCCTGTTTAGTTTCACTTTGTATGAAGTCGTGTCGCAGCTTGTTTTCTCCGCCTGGACCTCCAGCTGAAGGTAAGGTTAACAGCCTGACATGTTTTCTGTCCTTATCTTAGTGAGACTAGAAAGAGCAGAAATCTGCCGCTCGATGCTTCATTTCTCTGAGTTTCACTGTGAACTCGGGCCGAAGGAGGAGAACAAAGTTCCTCTGTCCGCCATGTTGCGGATGTTTGAAGTGAAGAGCTGAAGTTGGTTCATCCTCACAAGTTGAACACAGAGTCGTTGTTACCGTGTAGCTGCAGCAGCCTGTGGAGGAGGCGGAGGCCAGACTGCGGTAACGGGAGCCGCCGAATGCAAAACCGTGGTCAAGCCAGCCGCCGTCTGGTTTCTGTTGCGCCTAAAGCAGAGTTATTACGGTAAGGACGGGCCGTGAGCGAGCCGAAGGTCCTGAAAGATACTGTTGAGCAGCTGTGCGCATCCTTCCCATAATGCACACGGATGTTAAGCAAGACTTCAGCCATTATCTCACTTTAGCCTCTCTGACAGGCATATTTTACTCAAGAAGGCGAACACGTTACATGTCATCATCTGACAGAGACGGACGGCTGCGCACAGCGCGTAGTGACATCACATCGTAGTTTTACTACCGTATTACACTGAGTAAGGGCGCCATCTTATGCATCTCATCAAACACTGCGGACCGAAATGGCACCCGTTTCGTAGAATGACTCAGTTAGTAACACTGAACAACACTTACACGCGTCTTTGTGATGTTCTTAGTGACCTTTGAGAAAACAGTTCCTTCATAGGTGTCACCACGACGCTGAAGTTAGCTTCCGATTCGCAGCTTCCGATTCGGCAGTTAAGGGGAACTTAAGTGAAAGTTAATTTACGTTACTGAGCTACCGAATCTCCGTTTTTTTGCACCTCTTACTGCTGTGGAAGCTGTTATGCATTTTAGTCAAAGCCTTCACGCTGTCTGACACACTTTTAGATTTGAAAAAACTTTATTTTATTTGTGAAAATGCTCTAAAGGGCGATTTCACTGCTTTTTTCGCATGTAGACCACATTAGACCAGGTCCAGATCCAAAACCACTACACCTAGAGATCTCAAATCTGGACTAGATTACTCCAGACAGGCTAAGGTTTCAATCAAACATAGTTTCAGATTTGTGAAACTTTTATTCAATTTGTGAAAATGCTTTAAAGGGTCGATTTCACTGCTTTTTTCATGTGTAAACCACATTAGACCAGGTCCAGATCCAAAACCACTATACCTAGAGATCTCAAATCTGGACTAGATTGTCCCAGAGAGACTAAAGTTTCAATCAAACATAGTTTCACATTTGTGAAACTTTTATTCAATTTGTGAAAATGCTCTAAAGGGCAATTTCACTACTTTTTTAGCATGTAGACCACATCAGACCAGGTCCCAGTCCAAAACCACTACACCTAGAGATCTTAAACCTTAACTACATTCTTCCACACAGGCTAAGGTTTCATTATAACACAGTTTTAGATTATTGAAACTTTTATTCCTTTTGTGAAAATACTATAAAGGGCAATTTCACTAAGTTGGGCTACTGCAGAAACCAGCCGATCTCATGTTCTGCTACTTGTTATGCATTCAGGTAATGTCAGCAGGATGGGCACAGCTGGAAAAACACTCCACAGTGGAGGCGTTGTTGGCATAAGGTTGTTAGCAATAATGCTAAGCTTATAATCACAGTAAATAAACTGTATTTGTAGTGCTACGTTTTTTTTCTTTTTGTTACAGAGTGAAACCAGATTAAACCAAACTGTGACCTGGAGCTACAGAAATGAGCCGAATCGATGCATTAATGTGTTAATATTGGGTTTTATCTGGATGTAACTGAGAGTGGAGGTTCTGCCTGTAGATGATGTCTTTAGTTAGTACAGAGTAAATACATAATATATAAACACATCATAGACATAACCAGAGGTGAAATAATTATTCAGATCTTTTACTTAAGTAAAAGTCATACCACACTGTGAACATACTCCACAACAAAAGTACAAAATGTACTCAGTTACATTCCATTACAGTAATCAATGCATTTATACCTGTAAGTGTGTAACTATGTGTTTAATATATTTTTATTTATTTGCATAATGAAGGCTCTGGACTTTGACTGACTGAGAGACTCAAAACCCAAGATAATTACAGAGTTTCCTATGTCTACAGGGACAACAGCAGTTTAAACAGGTGCAGGCTTATGGCAGACAGGAAAAGGCTAAAAACTGAAATACTTCAGAACAAAATCAGAACAAGTATTATATGTTTTTCCAGCAACTATCATTTGAAGAACACGCATTTTACCTCAAATCCTGCCCCCTACTCTGACTCTGATTTGCTAACCCTAATCCCAGAACAACCCCAACCTTAACCAGCCTAATCAGTGGAGTACTAACCAATCAGAGGCTGTAAGGCGACGTGTGAAAAAAAGCATTGAATTATCACCTTTTTTTCATTTTCACAAACAAAATAAATTTTTCCCAAATCTAAAACCATGTTGTAAAGAAACGTTAGCCTCTCTGGGACAATCTAGTCCAGATTTGAGAGCTCTAGGTATAGTGGTTTTGGATCTGGACCTGGTCTAATGTGGTCTACATGCGAAAAAAGCAGTGAAATCGCCCTTTAAAGCATTTTCACAAATTGAATCAAGGTTTCACAAATCTGAAACTGTGTCTGATTGAAACTTTAGCCTGTCTGGAGTAATCTAGTCCAGATTTGAGATCTCTAGCCATAGTGGTTTTGGATCTGGACCTGGTCTAATGTGGTCTACATGCGAAAAAAGCAGTGAAATCGCCCTTTAAAGCATTTTCACAAATTGAATCAAGGTTTCACAAATCTGAAACTATGTTTGATTGAAACCTTAGCCTGTCTGGAGTAATCTAGTCCAGATTTGAGATCTCTAGGTGTAGTGGTTTTAGATCTGGACCTGGTCTAATGTGGTCTACAAGTCAAAAAAGCAGTGAAATTGCCCTTTAGAGCATTTTCACAAATTGAATAAAGGTTTCACAAATCTGAAACTATGTCTGATTGAAACCTTAGCATGTCTGGAGTAATCTAGTCCAGATTTGAGATCTCTAGGTGTAGTGGCTTTAGATCTGGACCTGGTCTAATGTGGTCTACAAGTCAAAAAAGCAGTGAAATTGCCCTTTAGAGCATTTTCACAAATAAAATAAAGTATCTTCAAATCTAAAAGTGTGTCAGACAGCGTGAAGGCTTTGACTAAAATGCCTAACAGCTTCCACAGCAGTAAGAGGTGCAAAAAACGGAGATTCGGTAGCTCAGTAACGTAAATTAACTTTCACTTAAGTTCCCCTTAACTTTCCCCTTAACTGCCGAATCGGAAGCTGCGAATCGGAAGCTAACTTCAGCGTCGTGGTGACACCTATGAAGGAACTGTTTTGGTGAAAGGTCAAAGTTCACTGAAATGTTAACTGTCTGTTGAATTTTCGCTGCATGAAAGTCATCACGACATAATTAATAATTAATATGATACAATAAAGGGCGGATCTGCCTCTCTCATTGAGCAGGAGGCTGTTGGTTCATTTCAGGCTTTTTGTTGCTTTATCACACACAGCTGGGGAAAGTAGTGCTGCTGTGTGAGAGAGAAAGTGTTGACCACATAATGAGCAAAGACGCCTCTGTCCAGGCTTCTGTTATTTATTTATTTTTTTAATCCCACCTACAGGCAAAACAATTACTTTGCATATTCAGATTTTACACACAAAACATCTGATCAACAAACACGACATAATATTATAGGTAAAGTAATCCAACAGTTTATAAAGTAACTAAAACTCTCACTCAGTTTTTATTTGATTTATAAAACACAGATTTCCCTTTAGAAATCCCAGTCAGCTTGAAATGTGTCCCATGTGAGGGAGCTCCATGTCCGAACCTTTAAATGCCCACAGCTGCCTGTAAACGCTCAGAACATTAATACGTACTGACTGCATGTAGTGTATTTTTAGAGTTTGCTCACGTTTCATATCCGTCCTGTGCAGATGAATGATTTGTGTTTCCTCTCAGGTGAAAGTGGATGTGAGTTCAGCAGCATGAGTCAGTGTGAGGACAGAGAGGAGGAGTCCCTCCCTCTAAAAGCACTCTGTGTGGGGAACATGACAGCCAGACCAAAGCTCAGAGGTGAGATGAGGATCTCTAACTGTCCAGGACTCAAATCACTCCACCATCATTATTCACTCTCAAAGCTCTGTGTGTGTTGTGTTGAAGCCCAGAGCAGCAGCAGGGACCAGACTCTGCTGGACCTGGACCTGGACCTGGACCTGAGCCCAGCTGTGTGTCCTTCAAGAGTGACCAGTCAAAGGGTCACCTCATTCATTTTAAGCGAGGACATGTGTCTGACAGACAGTGAGTATGTGTCAGTATCAAACAGTGTTGGCCAATCAGAGCTAAATGTTCATGTCTCCCTCCTCATGTTGCTCACTGCTGATGTTTGTCCTCATTAAATCCAGTCTGACCAGTTGTCCTTCTAATGTCCATGTTCTCCTAGAATGATGATGAAGGTCAGAGCCAGATTAGGATTAAAGGACAGGTCCACATGTTTTCCAGTCTGTCCCTAAACAACACTGACATGCCCATATGTCCACTGAAAGAGTTGTTGGTGGCTGGAATTGTTCCTCCTGTGCACACTGGCCCTGAAGAGATCTCTTCCTGATGGGGTTTCAATGGAAGTGATGGAGGACAGAGTCCACAGTCCTGGTTCTGTGTAAAAGACATTGGAAAGTTCAGCTGAGGATAATATGAGGCTTCAGCAGTCTGAGTTCCACAAATCAAGTTCAGCTCTTTTTAGTCTGAAACTTCCTCTTTGGATTTTGTCCTAAAATGCTTCACCTACCAAAGTCTGTAAATAGCAGTCAGGATATTTGTGCTGAGTCTAGTAATGCAAACGTTAGAATACAGGCCAACAGAGCTGCTGCTGATGGAGCCACAGTTAAGTTTGGTATCTGTCAGGAACAGTAAGATCTGCTCAGAGATCAGAACATTTAGTCCTGGTTTGGTCCAATATTTGCTGGAAATGAAGCGATGATACACAGACTGAAATCATTCAGCTTCAGCTTTTAGTGAACTTTGATCCTTTTCTTGTTGAGAGCTGCCAGTTTCTCCAGAAGCTTCTGTGGCTGAAGGCTAAAAATGACATTTCCATCCCTGGTGGTCTTCCTCTCTGTCTAACAGGATCTATGGGAGACCAGACTCTGCTGGACCTGGACCTGAGCCCAGCTGTGTGTCCTTCAAGAGTGACCAGTCAAAGAGAGGCCACCCGTCTGCTGCAGAGAGGTCAGCTGTTAATCCCATTAAACTCTGACTGATTCATGTTTAACTGTTATTTATCCAGAGAAGTTTTATTAAACCTGTGTGTTTATTTTCAGCATCGTTCTTCTTCACATACATTTATATTCTCCCATCTGAAGCTGCCCAGTAGAAGCAGTAGAAGCAGTAGAAGCAGTCTTCTACCTCATTTATCATTCTTGCGTAGAAACGGGCGTATTTTTGTGCGTGAGATTATGCTTACACTGTTCTCAGCGCCTGATTTATGAAGCTGTGCGTACCTTTGAAATCCAGGTGTACGCACCACCTGGTGTTGATAAATGCGGCGGCTGAAAGCGTGCGTAATTTGAATGAAGCGCCCCAATTATTCAAGCTTCAGGAGGCTGCACTCAGGACTTCACGGCAGGGACTGGCGGAATACTGACAAGAAACACATGGTTTGGAGCAGGAAGTCCACAAGTTAAAACTTCAGAAACAAAATATTATGTTGTTTTGACAGATTTAAATAAAGATTAAATGTTTAGTTTCACTACTAGAGCCCCTCCCCGGGATAAATGTTCAAAAACATTGTGTATTTTAATATTACGAGGTTTTTCATTTGGAAACAATTTAATACTTTTTTATTCGATGATTTAAACTGGACACATTTTTAACAAAATGTTCAACGCACTTAAAACTGGACACGAGCGGTCAGATGAGCCATAAACAGTTCAGGTCCAGACCGAGAGCCAGTGCTGGAGTCAGGGGGACCACCGCGGTCAGTCAGCCCCAGAGGAGGACCCGCTCATCCTGGAGGAGCAGGGCACGGGCCAAGAGCCTCTTGCTGATCGTTTACTTTGATGAACGGAGGACATAAGGACAGATACGGGGCGGTGTCCCCCCAGCGTGCAAAGCAAGCCTTCATAATGTTTTGTGGCTTTGGGAAACAGCTCTGTGCTGTCCTGGGACTATTACGCACGGACACGGGTCTGGACGCGCACGAACTTGGATCTGACCATCCGCGGTGTAACTTTTCTTTTATGTTCAGAGGGAAACATTGTCCAAACACAATGATGAGCTGCACCACGTCTGTACCACCTGTTTGTGGAGCGCGTTCTGTGCAAACTAGAAGTTTTTGTCTGTTCCTAGAATTATAAATTGGCTCCTTGTGGAGCTCCAAGAGACAGATTTAGCACTAAAACACCCATCAAAGTCCCAAATAAGCTCCAAATGAAAGAATGTTGCTCTGATAAAAAGCTGCTCCATCACCTCCGGGACCGGGCTTTACGCACTGACCCAGGACTCACACATGAACAGAGATCAGCATGCCAGAGTCTGGGGACGCGGGCCTTTAGCGGGAGTGTCGGTGCTCGCTAGTCGCGGTCATAATATAAAGTTTGTCTTATAATAAAATGCAGGGCTTTGTGCGCGACATGTCTGTGCCCGCCTCACCTAAAGGGCGTGGGGCTGTGTCCATTTCGGCAGCCAGTCTCAGTGCTTCAAGCCATCCGCTTATGCTCTTCGTTGTTTTAACATTTTTTGCTCATAGCCTTTTCATTTGAAGGTTCACATTTTATTTAAAGCAAACCCAAATAAAAGGCACCAAGCATGTTCTGACTGCTCAATAGGCTGAATAAAGTCCGTGTTGCTCAAATATAAACAGACAAATTAATGTTTCAAACATTGTTTCTGTTACAGTGGGTCATAATATATCATGTATCTTAGATTGTCAGTGCGTTTTGTGCTGTTAGGAAATGATTTCTGCGCATTTCGGTTCTAACTCAAAACTTGCGTACATGTACACCACCTCCTGAGCTGGCGTGGGATTTGAGCGTGCCGTACGCCAACGTCCATATTGATAAATGTCAAAGTCACCGTGGTTTTGGGTGTACGCCAGGTGTACGCTGGAAATTTGGT
>JALXJV020000025.1:23627134-23746031 GCA_024633595.2 Lepomis macrochirus | reverse complement strand
ACAGTCTTCACCACAGTAATACCACCTTAAAACCATATAACAGTCTTAAACAAACTGCCACCTTAAAACCATACAACAGCCTTCACCACACTAATACCACCTTAAAACCATATAACAGTCTTCACCATACTAATACCACCTTAAAACCATATAACAGTCTTCACCACAGTAATACCACCTTAAAACCATATAACAGTCTTTAACATACTAATACCACCTTAAAACCATATAACAGCCTTCAACATACTAATACCACCTTAAAACCATATAACAGTCTTCAGTATACTAATACCATCTTAAAACCACATAACAGTCTTCAGTATACTAATACCACCTTAAAACCAAATAACAGTCTTCACCACACTAATACCACCTTAAAAACCATAGAACAGTCTTCACCACACTAATACCACCTTAAAACCATATAACAGTCTTCACCACACTAATACCACCTTAAAACCATATAGCAGCCTTCACCACACTAATACCACCTTAAAAACCATATAACAGCCTTCAACATACTAATACCACCTTAAAAACCATATAACAGTCTTCAACACACTAATACCACCTTAAAACTATATAAAAGTCTTCACCACACTAATACCACCTTAAAACCATATAACAGTCTTCACCACACTAATACCACCTTAAAAGCTCCTCCCAGCTGAATGGTGTCAGCAGTCCTGAGCTGAGAAAGACAACAAACACACTAATACCACCTTAAAACCATATAGCAGCCTTCACCACACTAATACCACCTTAAAAACCATATAACAGCCTTCAACATACTAATACCACCTTAAAAACCATATAACAGTCTTCAACACACTAATACCACCTTAAAACTATATAAAAGTCTTCACCACACTAATACCACCTTAAAACCATATAACTGTCTTCACCACACTAATACCACCTTAAAAACCATATAACAGCCTTCAACATACTAATACCACCTTAAAAACCATATAACAGCCTTCACCACACTAATACCACCTTAAAACCATATAACAACCTTCACCACACTAATACCACCTTAAAACCATATAACAGTCTTCAACATACTAATACCACCTTAAAACCATATAACAGTCTTCACCACAGTAATACCACCTTAAAACCATATAACAGTCTTAAACAAACTGCCACCTTAAAACCATACAACAGCCTTCACCACACTAATACCACCTTAAAACCATATAACAGTCTTCACCATACTAATACCACCTTAAAACCATATAACAGTCTTCACCACAGTAATACCACCTTAAAACCATATAACAGTCTTTAACATACTAATACCACCTTAAAACCATATAACAGCCTTCAACATACTAATACCACCTTAAAACCATATAACAGTCTTCAGTATACTAATACCATCTTAAAACCACATAACAGTCTTCAGTATACTAATACCACCTTAAAACCAAATAACAGTCTTCACCACACTAATACCACCTTAAAAACCATAGAACAGTCTTCACCACACTAATACCACCTTAAAACCATATAACAGTCTTCACCACACTAATACCACCTTAAAAACCATATAACAGCCGTCACCACACTAATACCACTTTAAAACCATATAACAGCCTTCACCACACTAATACCACCTTAAAACCATATAACAGACTTCACCACACTAATACCACCTTAAAACCATATAACAGTCTTCACCACACTAATACCACCTTAAAACCATATACCAGTCTTGAACTTACTAATACCACCTTAAAACCATATACCAGTCTTGAACTTACTAATACCACCTTAAAACCATATAACAGCCTTCACCACACTAATACCACCTTAAAACCATATAACAGCCTTCACCACACTAATACCACCTTAAAACCATATAACAGCCTTCACCACACTAATACCACCTTAAAACCATATAACAGCCTTCACCACACTAATACCACCTTAAAACCATATAACAGTCTTCACCACACTAATACCACCTTAAAACCATTTAACAGTCTTCACCACACTAATACCACCTTAAAACCATATAACAGCCTTCACCACACTAATACCACCTTAAAACCATATAACAGTCTTCACCACACTAATACCACCTTAAAACCATATAACAGCCTTCACCACACTAATACCACCTTAAAAGCTCCTCCCAGCTGAATGGTGTCAGCAGTCCTGAGCTGAGAAAGACAACAAACACACTCACAGTAACATTCTGCTTTTATTGGAACAAGAGCCAGAATTCAAAGCAACACATGACAGAAGGTACAAGTCAACGGCATTTCCACCATTTAATGATCAGAGCTTCCATCTTTAAAGGACTGGAAGTGGAAGAAGTTTACAATGGAAATGAGGAATCTGTTCAATCACTTTGAATCACTTTGGATTTATTACAAGAAGCTGAAAGATTTCTGGGATCTGATCTGTTCTCTACCAGGAGGAGACTCTCCCTGCTACAAGGAACACAGGGACACTGAGGAATCAGAACCAGACCAGGACCAGAGCCCAAATCCAGGATAAAGAGGTTCAGTGAATGTGGTGTTGAAGGTGTGGAGGTGGATCAGTGTGTCAGAGGAGACTCTGTAGAAGGACAGAGAGCCAGCAGGACAGTCCACATACACTGCTACTCTACCAGAGGGGAGGAGGAGGAGGAGGAGGAGGAGGAGGAGGAGGAGGAGGAGGAGATGCGTGTTTCTCTGTTATTGTGACAGACAGAGTAACCGAGAACATCAGAGCACCTCAGACTCCAGGACTGATCATTCCATCCAAACAAACAGTCTTCACTTTCTCCTCTCCTTCTGATTCCTCTGTAACTCACTGATATAGAAACCCATCCTCTCCACTCGACCTCCCAGTAACAGCGACCAGTCAGACCATCTCTACACAGCAGCTGAGGACAGTAGTCAAACCTGTCTGGATGATCAGGATATGACTGATCCTCCTCCACACGTGTCGCCTTCCTGTTGTTGTCAGACAGTTTGATCCTTCTGCTTACTGTGTTTGTGTCGATTGTGAGTTGACAGGAATCTGATGGCGAAAAAGAGACATACAGTTATAGATTTTTAAAATACTTTTTAATTTATTTTTTAACCATTATATGTTCAGCAGAACTTCACTGAGAGGAAGTATCTTTTTTGATCACATTCACACTGTGACACATTCTGCTGGCCACTAAGCAGCTGCTCAAGATCTATCATCTGTTCACTGATTGGCTCTTTGAATGAGTGATGTCACAGTCTGAAGATGGTTGAATGTGTGCTGCTTTGTTTTCATGAATCAAATGAAAAACACACTTACACTTCCTCAGACCTGGTCTCAACCATCGGACTCCAGCAGGCTCCACCCTGAAAGGAGGAGGGGGGTCAGAGCAGCATCAGACATGGACATTTATGGGCTTATTTATGTTTCAATATTATTTGTGTGAACAGATGAGCGATCTGTGTGGAAATGTGTCATCTGGAAATATAAAACACAAACTCACAAAAAATATTTTGCAAATATTAAACAGATTTGCAAACACATGAACAAATTCCACAAATCAAAAAAATATCTGTGAATATATTTAATAGTTTACAAATAAATGAAGCACATTTGTGAAAATCTTTCAAACAGACATTTGTGAGTCCCGCCTGTATTTGTGGATCTCAGTTCTTCACACAAAGAAAATGGACTGGTGTCATTCGCTGCTTTCGGAGACCACGTGATGGTGCCTCCACATTTCAAAGTAAAACGCCTCTGAACTGCCTGAATGTGCCAGCTTGTTGCTGTCGCCAATGAAATGTCAGCTGCTGTTTCAACAAAATGTGAACGCAGACTGAAATTCAACGGTGTTGTTGTGTCGGAGAGGCAGCGACTCAAAGCAGCCGTGAGGAAGAAACAGTATAATTATACAACGTAATGTTATTAAGCTCTGAGCACAGGGAAAGTCCGCTAGCCGCTCGGCTAATTTCAGCAGGTGGAATTTACATTTAGCCATATCCTTTCTTTTTGAGTACGCCAAAAGCCGAAAGTGGACATCGGTGGGAGTTCCTGTCCTGTGGTCAACACCAGCATCAACAAGTGGACAAAAAGAACAACAACAACAACCAAATGAAGAATGAATAAGTCCTTAGGATAGAAAACAAAGTTTAATGCAAACAATAGAATCAAATCCTTTTCTAATCCAGCCCACGTCTTGTTGTTTCTGTAAATACAGAGAAAGAATGTGTGTAACGTTGTTACTGTGTAATTATAGAGTTTAGGATAACAGTGGACACTTACTAGGTTCCTCTGGACCTCATTTAACATTAGATATGTTTGATCCCACTTCATACAGGCCAAACATTACATACATATATTTCACATTACTACATCACTGTATTACTTGAGAAAGGTACGTTTGTTAGCTGCTGCAGTGCAGGATGAATTTCTGAACTTGTTCTTATTCCAAATCAGACAGTAAAGGAGAAATGTTGATTGTCAACAGTTCAGCTCAGTTTAGCAGCACTGTACACTGTAGTTACCTCGTATCTTCACTTTATTATTGACATGACTGCAAACCAAGGTACCAGTTATTAGAGCTGTTGGAGATGTAGATTAAGATCAACTAAAGCTGGCTGCTAGACCAGCATCTTGTCAGTGGTGGGTAGCTACTAATAATCTTAACCAATCCCACAGACACCCAGTATAATCTCATTATTCATAAAGCATCTTTAAACATCATTTTGAACACAGCTTAGATGACAGTTCACTTCTGTTACTGGACCAAAATCCATTGCAGATAACAGATTAGTTGTAGCAAAGGTAGAAATGCCCCAGTGATTTATTTCTTTTTTAAAAAAAGAAGAACAGATTTCATCCAGCCCTGTATCTAGTTCTGTGGTATCAGCAGGTTCACAGAGTGGAAACAGCAGGGTGCAGCATTAGGCCTAAATTTAACATGGCTACATTATACAGTATGTAGGCTACACGTGTCGCCCACCAAACACATGATATCCTGTTAGATTTCTCTGGAAAAATAAATATTTCCATGAGCTGTAAACCGTAATCAAGATGAAAACAAAAAAGGTTTGAAATGCTTCACTTTGTGTAATGAATCTATATATCAGAGATTCACTTTTTGAATAGAATTACGTTCGATAGTCTGTTGTTTCCGGTTAGCGCTACGTTAGCTAACATCTCCCCTTCAGACTGCAGCTGAGCAGGAAGCTTCTCCAGCAGCTACAGAGCTGCTATGGAGCTGAACATTAGCTCAGTTTATAGAAAGGAACTGGAAGCTGGATTTTATTCCTGCCTACTTGTCCAATGTTGAGAACATCAGGTACAAACTGAGACTAAACTGACGTAGCCTGCAGCTCTGTCCTGTACAGACTGAGTTTAGGAAAAGAAAGGACGGAGGTGACGGAGGAGCTGAGCTTAGTGAAGCTAATTAGTGATGCAAACTAATGAGGAGACGTTTCTGTTTGGATTTTAATGTGCAAATAAAATGCAGCTCAGAAGGGAGGAGGTTTCTCCTGCTGCCTGTTTTTTATATTAATGTCTACAGATAAATGTCAGAAGCTGGAAAATGAAGACACAAAAACATGAACAGTCGTATCCAGAATGATTCTGAGGTCACATTAACAGGGTTTTAGGGGGGGCGACGCCCAAAACATGCTGAGTCATCACTGTAAAATCACTGTGGAGCAACAGAAGCAACCAAATGACTTTCTCCAGATCTAAAGGTTGGAGTTCCTCCAGCAGATCTTTGGCTGCTGCTTATTTATTATCTGCTCCAGCTTTTCCAGCTATTTGTTCAGAGATATGCTGAAAATAATGTGACATTACATATTTTTCATTGGAAAACATAACATTTTCTTGGGGGAGGAGCCCCAAACCCCCCGACCAACATGGAAACATTCATCTAAAGCTCACATTAAACTGGGAAAACATTCTAAGGTGCATCACATGCTCATGGACACGAGAGCTGCTGAGACATGTTGTGTTGGGGTTTTATATTCAGACAAACATTTAGCTTCATCTCCGCTGCTACAGCTCCATCCTAGGGGAAACACTGAAGTTTGTTTGTTTGGTGAAGTGTCACCATTTCTTCAGCACCCTGAGATCAGGGATGGAAACTAGTCCTTCTTTTGGAGTTTAATGTGCAAATTAAATGCTTAGTAATTCCATTCAGTTACTTTAAAATGTCCTTTAATACGTTTTGTGAAGCGGTTGTCTCCAACTGTCCACTGCATCTGTTAGGGCCTGTCCATCGGCTCGCCATTCATCTGTGACAACATCTGAGCCTCTTCTTACATGATGTTATACGGTCGGCAACAGGTCTTCTCTTGAGCGATCTCTCACCACCCTGAGAAGGAGTTTCCTTCATGGAATTATGTTGTGTTTTTGTGCTAAACTGCAAAATGTTCAAAATTCATACAGATTGTTCCCAGGCGAGTCGAGCCAAAGGGCCTCCGCTCAGACTAGCTTGGTTTGAGGGCGTGGCCTGACCCCGCCAGCCGCTTGGCGAGCTTTATGACGCCTTTTCATTGAGATGTCACAAGTAAAGGAAGTGAAGGGCCGGACTACAAACGAGCTGTTTTCAGTTCAGAGCAGAGTTTTCTGTGGGAGATAGGCAGCGTTGGGCAGCAGCGTCGCTACATTTCTCAGTAGCTTGGTGGTAGTGTCGCTATTTTCTGAATCAAATAGCTTTTCAGTAACGAAGCTCTTTTATTGGCCGAGTAGCGGCGGTAGCTTCCACACACGCTACATTTTCCCAAGGATTTCTGATGCATCAGTAAGTGACACCACCGCCACACACGGACCTGTATGTGCAGCCGGCAGAAGCGCTTCCCTGTGATGGTGACATCACGTACCGATCCTTGGGTTTGCTGCACGGGAATAAAGACACGCGATGGGGAGTCTCTCTCCCTCTCTCTCTCTCTCTCTCTCCCTCTCTCTCTGAGTGAATGGCTGAGTGACAGGAGCGTGGAGTTGCAGAGTGTGGTGCAGTGAGTGAAGAACATCTTTACATGTTCATTTTCTCTTTTCTGTGTTTTGTATAGTTCCTGATAAAAGTATCAGCTAGTTCAGGTGTTTTTTTTTGGCTTTGCAGCGTTTGCTGCGGGCCTAGTTGGGCAACATGCCCGTTGTGGAAGGTGGTGCGGAGTTTGAGAAGCTGACACGCCTTCATGCTATCAAACTCGTGCCGGCAGTACAGTGCTCGGTGCTAGTGAATTCTGTAAATCTGTTTGGCTGCATGTCCTCTGCTAAAGTAAATTGGGGGACGAGTGAGGCTGTCATGGTGGGGGAAAGGCTGAGGGATCGGCTCAGGTTACCTGGAGGTTTGGTGTGGAAAGAAGGAGGACTGAAATATCTGGGAGTTTTTGTGCAGAAAAACTGGGACAATGTCTTGGAAAAGGTTAAAGGTCGGCTCATGAAATGGAAATGGCTCTTACCTAAAATGTCCTACAGAGGTCGCACTCTTGTAGTCAATAATCTGGTTTCTTCTACTCTGTGGCACTGGTTGGCTTGCATTGATCCCCCAGCTTCTCTTCTGGTACAGATCCAAAGGGTTTTAGTTGATTTCTTCTGGGACAGGTTGCATTGGATACCTCAGAGTGTCCGGAGGCAGAGAGGCAGCAGCAGGCTGACTCTCTGTACTGGTTCCTACAAGAGCCTGTGCTGTTTGGAGGACTGTTGGACTGTCCTAGCTGGGCCTCAGTTGGACGACCCTGTTGGATTAGCTGATCGGCTTGGATTAAGGTCTACACGAGTCACAAGTCAGCTACTGAAACATTGGAAACAGAAGCTGACAGAGCGTGAGTGCTCTCTTTTAACGGACTTTTCTGATGGAACACTGCTGCCAAACTGCACTGATCTCTATCCTGCCATTATGCTTTTTCCTGTTTTTAAGGACTGTTCTGGTTTTCTACTTGAGCCTGTGGACCCTGTAGGTGCTTCTTTAGGGGACGCTCAGGAAAGACTCTCTATAAACTGATGGTGAAAACCTTGAATCAGAGAAAAAAGCAGCTTGGAGGTCTTTGTACAAATCTCCATTAGCAAAGAAACATGCAGATCTGCAGTGGAGAATCCTTCATGGCGCTAGAACGGTGAACTCTTTCATCTCCGCTATTAACGCTGATGTAGAAGACAAATGTCCCTTCTGCAGTGAGACAGAGACAGTGTTTCACTGCTTCTCAGAGTGCATTCGCCTGACAGATTTGTTTGTGCTGTTGGAACACATTTTCCATAGATGTGGAGAAGTTTTTACAAAGCAGATTTTTATTTATGGTGTTAGACACACTCGCCAGAAAAAAGAACAAACGCCAGCTATTGAACTTTGTTTTAGGACAGGCAAAGATGGCGGTGTACATGACCCGGAGACGGAAGGTGGAGGAAGGGTTAAACGCTGATGTGGTTCTCGCTTTTGAGAAAATGGTTGAGTCCAGACTGCTGTTAGACTTCAGTTTTACAGAGCTACACATGACCTGGATACGCTTTGAGCTGGTTTGGGGTTGTGGGGCTCTGCTCTGTGACAGAGGGTCAATTAGTTTTGAGATGTGATGATCTAAAGTTTTGCTACACATGTAAATGCAAAGGTATTTAGTGATGTAATATAATATGTTTTTTGCACAGTGCATAAAGTAAATAAATGTTGGTGTTAAAAATCAAAAACTCTCTCTCTCTGGTGCATGCCGGAATTGGGTAGGGAATGCATGGGAGGGTGATCTAGGTGAGAGGAAAATTTCCAACTTTTCACTGTTTCGTGCTTCTTCTTGTATTTGATCATTTTAATTGAAAAAAGTAAAAGTAAAAAAACAAAAAAACAAAACTGAGTTTGTTTTCTGCGAGAGTTGTCTCGTGGTCGGAGGAAGGGATGGCGCCTCACACTCAAGCGAAGTGTGCAGGCTGCCAGGCCTGTCGCCCGCATGGGATCAGGTGTGTGACCCAGGCAGGTGTGCCGGTAGAAGATGTGTTACTGGACGTGGCGGAGCGCGTGGGCCATGAGAACATCATCTCGGCGTCTCGGATCAACAAGGCCGCAGTGATATTTTTAAAGGAAGAAAATCTGGTTCATGGTCTGATTGAGAGCTGAAGTGGCACGTTTGTTTCTGTTCAACCTTCACCTTCAATCACTACGAAGGTGACGGTTTCTAACGTTCAGACTTTTATCCCTGATGCAGACATTGAGCGGGAGCTTTCTCGATTTGGAAAACTTGCCAGTGGAATCAGAACGGTTCCACTTGAATCTGAGAATGAAGCAGGCCCTAGCAATACTTCAGATAAGAGGAAGGAAAATGAAGTGCAAAAGAGGAATGTACCAAAGTAGCAGTGGTGAATAATGAAGAACAGAAATCCAAATTTGAAAATAGAAGATCCATCCCCTAACATTGAAAAAGATACAGAGGAAGCTTCTGGTAGACAAAAGAGGAACAAATGAAGAGCGTTTGTAACTGATGTGGCTGTTGAGAGAAGCTCTGTGGCACAGGGGTCTGGGCAGGGTGACACTGTGGAGAGGTCAGAGAATATAAGCCAGACGAGTGATGACGCAAACGGTTTGAAAGGTGACGTTTTGGAAAGAGGAAAGATAGCATCTTTGATCAAGAAGGTGAGATCAGACATGGTTGATGAGGAAATGGAGGATGATGGCGATGATGATGATGATGATGATGATGATGGTGGGTTGTCTGATTTCTCAGATGTGTCAGATGTTTCCCAAGTGAGCTGTGAGCAGGTTTATTCACTAGATGAAATAAATAAATTCCTGGACGAAACCTTTGGAAAATCTGTAGATGTACGGAATTATTTTTCTGATCTGAAGAGGTTTGAGATTTCTGTTTGTTATTGGCAGAGGAAGGTTGGAAAAGATGAACTCGGTCAGAGAAAGATTTCGTTTAAAGAAGTTTCTTGCAAAACTGCGAAGGGATAAAACCCTTTAAAACGTAAACTCAAATAATTGAATCAATGGATTCCACATCACTCAGGATGATTTCACTACACTCTTTGTTTCTGTCTGCCTCTCTTTTCTATCTCTTTATATTTTCTATGGAGATGATAAGGGTCGCTTCTTTAAATATTAACGGAGGGAGAGACAGGAGCAAGAGAGCAATGGTGGCAGAATTAATTAATATTAAGAATGTAAATGTTTCTTTTTTGCAAGAAACACATACAGACTGTAGTAATGAAGTACTGGTCTAGATGGTGGAAGGGGGAGAGCGCCTTCAGTCATGGCTCAATCTGAGTGCTGAAGTAGCTATTCTTTAAAAAAAAAATCTGAATTTGAAAATTTTGTCAACTGAAGAAATAGAAAAGGGTAGAGTTTTAATGGTTGCTGGAGAAATAAATGACTCAAAATTTAGTTTTATAAATGTTTATGCTCCAAATAATGGCTCAGATCGTGTGGAAGCTGCTCAGGAAGCTGCAGAGTGCATTAAGAAAATGTGATAATGATTCTTGCATAATAATGGGTGGAGATTGGAATTGTACCACAAATTTTCTTTTGGACAGGAACAGAGAGGAGCCTCATCCACCGTCTAGTAATGCTCTTCAGAATATTACTAAAGAGTTTGAGTTGGTGGATGCATGGAGGAATATGAATAAGAGAATTAGACAGTATACATGGGTTAAAATACTAGACTCTAATGTAACTGGAGCAAGATTAGATAGAATATATATAAGTAAAACAAGTGTGAATAGAGTATCTAATGCTAACATTTTCAGATCATCATACTGCAACCATAGATTTTAACATTACTACTTTAGCACGCCCAAGGTTCTACTGGCATTTCAATGTTAAATTGTTACAGGAGGGTCTTTTGTGAAAAGTTTGGTGATTTTTGGAAATTGTGGAAGTTGAAGAAAGGTAATTTTGAAAATATAGCACAATGGTGGGAGGTGGGGAAAACAGAGATAAAGGTTTTTTGTCAAAACTTTTCCTACAATACTACAGTGTGTGTTAAAAAGAAAATTGAGCGGTTGGAGAAAGAAATTATTGGTATGGAAAATGCGATGGATCATGTAAATGTTTTGGGTGTATCCAGTGATTTAAGGAACTAGAAACTTGAATTAAGAACCATCTTAGAGGAAAGAGCGAAGGACGCTTTAATTCGAGCAAGAATTTCTTCTATTAAGGACATTGATTCTCCCACTTCATATTTTTTAATCTGGAGCGGAAAGTTGCACAACATAAGCGCATACTTCACCTGCACAAGGAAAATGGAACTTTAACATCAAATCCGACAGAGATGAGGAAAATGGCAATGGATTTTTATGCTGACCTGTATGGACATATAGACTGTGACTCTGAGAACATGGCATAATTATTACAAGGACTTCCAAAGTTGCAGCCTGGGGATAAGAAAGAGCTCGACATGATGATCAGCCTGAATGAACTTTCAGATGCAGTTCACCAACTCTCCACAGGGCGTGCGCCAGGAACAGATGGTTTGCCTGCTGAATTTTATAAAACTTTTTGGACTGTTTTAGGTGAAGATTTTTATGAAGTTTGTTGTGAATGTTTTGAAAAGGGATTGTTACCAACTAGCTGTCAGAGGGCTGTGATCTCTCTTTTACCAAAAAGTGGAGATCTGGGTTTTTTTAAAAATTGGCGGCCTGTTTCTTTGATGTGCTCGGACTATAAAATACTGGCAAAGGTTAAAAAATACTTACATGGTAAAAGGAGAGCAAACTTATTGTATTCTGGGTCGTACAATCACGGACAATCTGTTTTTAATAAGAGATGTTATTGATGTGTCTATTAATGAAAATTGTAACGTTGGATTTTTGTTTATTGATCAGGAGAAAGCTTTTGATCGGGTGGGACATGAATACATTTTTAAAGTTTGGGAAATGTTTTATTTCATGGATCCAATTGTTGTATAAAGGGGCTTCAGTAATGCTTAAGATGGGAAATGGTTTGACTTATCCATTGCCGGTGAAAAGGGGTATTCGACAGGGGTGTCCTCTCTCAGGGCAGCTCTACAGCCTAGCAATCGAGCCCCTGTTATGCAAATTGTGGGCCAGTGGGAAAATGGTGGGCCACCTCCACTTCCAGGGGGTTTGCATTGGAGAAGAGAAGGTATAAAAATTCTCGGAGTGTTTTTAGAAGTAGAAAACTATAGGAAAAAGAACTGGGAGGGTTTGCTGGAGAAGGTGTCTGCTAAGTTGTCTAAATGGAAATGGCTATTACCAGAGCTTTCCTACAGGGGTAGAGTTTGGTTACAAATAACCTGCCGCCTCCATGTTATGGCACAGATTTAACGTTTTAGAGCCACCAGATGATGTAGTTAAAAGTATCCAGAGAAAGCTGGTGGAGTTCTTTTGGTCAGGACAGCACTGGATTCCTGCGTCAGCTCTGTGTCTTCCAACACAAGAGGGGGACAAGGTCTGATTGACATAAGGAGCAGGATCGGCACCTTTGGATTACAGGCAGCGCAGAGACTGCTGTATGAGGAGGACGTGGGGTGGACAGATGTGGCGTGCTCTGTTGAGAAGAACATCGAATCTGGGATATGACAAGCAGCTGTTTTTACTGAAAGTTAATGAACTGGATTTTAATCTTTTGACTTTATTCTACCAGTCCATGCTCAAAGTGTGGAACAGGACATTTTCTGTGACCAGAGAGATTTTGTGACCGCAGGACTGGATTATGGGAGAACCCCTGTTTCATAACTCTTTGATACAAAGAAACATTTTGTCTTCAAGCAGTGTGAGGAACTGTCTGATCAGAGCAGGATGTACAAAGATCGAACATCTAAGGGATGGAAATGGGTGGAGGACAGCAGTTTCAATTCAACAGCAGACAGGAATACGTTCTTTACGTCTCTTGGATCAGATGTTGGATGAAGTGCGCTCAGCGCTGCCTGGAGCCTGCAGAGAAGCATTACGAGCGCCTTCGCAGGGACGGAGCTATAGCTTTCCAGCAATAAGGGTCTCTGCTGCACAGGAAAGGCCGGAGGATGAGGACTCTTTTGTGTCCTTTAGAACTCCAGAGTTGGGTTTATTTCAAGACACTAGCAAAAAGGCACTATACACTGTGTGTTAAAGAATCTCATCAATCTGTTTTGAGAAGAGTTAAAACATGGAGGTGGACAGAAGTGTTTGGGCCGGGCTTCAGAGGATGCTGGAGATCTCTGTACGAACCTCCTATTGAGAAACGTACAGCAGATTTACAGTGGAGACTGATGTATGTTATAATATGTACGAACAGACACGTGGCGCACTTGTTATCAGAAACAGGGAGGGAATGTCCTTTTTGTGGAACGGAGGAAACGGTTGATCACTTGTTTATCCAGTGTGAAAGGTTAAGAGGTCTTTTTAACTTTTTAGAGGTTTGTTTTGAAAGCATGGGGGAGGAATTTTCCTATCAAGTTTTTATTAGTGGTCCAAAGTACAGAGTCAGTGATAGAAGAAAAGTGGTTAAATTACCACTTTTACCAAGTTTACCACGTTAAATTACCACGTTAAAAGTGGTTGCTAAATTACCTTGTGGGAACAGCCAAGATGGCAATTTGGAAGACGCGGAAAAACAGGATCTTGGGAACTGGTTCAGTTGGTGCAGAGAGAGTTCTGAAGGGGATGGTGGCTGCTCCAATTAAAACTGAGTTTGGTTATTTCTAGTGGTGGGCCGCTATCGGCGTTAACGGCTGCGTTAACGTGAAACTCTTATCGGCCGATAAAAAAAATATCACCGTTAATCTATTCTCAAAGTTGGGTTGGGAGCTGGGTCTATACTACACGAAGCTATGATGACTTTCACCTTGATATCTTAGCCGAATCGCACTGTAGGGGCGAGAACGAAGTCTTCGAACCTGTTTGTTTGCCTACTGTGAAATTACCACATCAAACGTGACGTGCTAACATGGATGCAGCTGTTGCTGCGTTCCATTTGCCTCGAGGGCGGAGCTGGGAATGACGTCACACCCGAAGTTGACGGCGTTCCGGTTCCAACCTCGCTCGGCCAGCTGTTTGTTTACAACCAGCCAGGTTAGTTATTGATACGCTGGTTGATTAAAAACGCGATTGTGCGGTATTTACTCACACTAACTGTAGCAACATCGTCCACAGACAGCTGTTGGACAGCACTTTGTGTACCAACATTTCTGAAGCCGCCGGTGTTGTGCCGAATTCTGCCTGCCTGCCGAGAATTGCACGCACCTCGCGGGTGTTAACGGTCATCTATGCTGAGAAAAGAGGTGGATGCAAATCTCGGCAGGGAGCCTACAAAACCTGATCTGCCGAATTATGCATCCATCTCTTTAGGTCCTTCTCAGACACTTTGCTGTGCTCATTGATCAAACAGCTTTATCACCACATATATGTACTGAATGTCAAGGAATGGTCCTTCTAGCCTACTAAGTGTATTAAAATATTAAAGACTAAACGTTCATAAAATATATACTTCAAATCAATTTATCACCATTGATGAAGTCCACAAAGAATTTTACAGCATTTAAAAGCATTATTTGGAGGTGCATGCAATTCTTTGCAGGCAGGCAAAACTCGGCACAACACCTGGTTTGTACAATGCAGAATTAGTTTACTGTAGGAGTTCTTCCAGTCTCAAGTAGCCTACCACCTAAACGCAAAGCACATCACAGGCTATACACAAGTACATCTTATTGAACATGATTTATTTTCATCACCAATTATCATAGTAGAACAGCTTTCTCAAGCAGTTTGTGATGCATTTTGGAAACAGGAGATGAGCCCCTGGTCTAATGCGCCACCTGGCTGGAAACTCATTTGCACACATATTCTGAATGCCTGCGGCAGAATTCAAATGAGCCATTTAAAAAAAAAAAAATAGTCAATAATATTATGGATTTTTCTGCAACATGGTCATTGGGGAGGTTTTTGTGTGACGTTGGGTAGGATGAAAGGTTGATTTTAAAGATGTAATGTAAGGGCTTGCAATGTGTATTGACTGTATTGAGTTTTAGTTTATTTTATTTATTCATTTATATTTTTGGAGGGGTTTTTTTGGATGACATATTGGAATAACAAATGATAAAATAAATATGTTTATTTTATCTCTCTCTCTCTCTCTGAGTGCATGCTGAGTGTTTGGTGGTGGAGAGCGTGGTGAGTTTGGCTGAGATCTTTGGTGAGTGATTTCAAACTTTCTTTTCCCCTCTTTGCTGTGTTTACTGTATGAGTGTTTTGTGTGTTGTGCTGAGTGTTAGTGCAGCTTGGTGTGTGTTTGGCGGGCAGTAGGTCGTGTTTCATGGCGGGGATGGCGTCCTCTGAGACGCCGTCCCTGTCTCTGAGGCATGGAGTGCGGGTCCAGCCCGACTCATCGGTTCCAGTAGAGGTGGTTCTCCTGGCTGTGGGAGACTGTGTGGGCCATGTCAACCTGTCCTATGCCTCCAGGATGAACAGAGGTGTGGTTGTATTTCTTAAAGAAGAGCGTTTTGTGGCTCAGTTAATAGCGGCGTGTCTGTGAATGGCTATTGCAGGTTTCCCGTGCCGCCACCGTTCCGCTCCGTGTCCTAACGAGGATGGGAGCTGCAGCGTTTGGTAGCTCAGTGGCTTTAGGACTGTGGGTTTGGGCTGTAAGTGATAAACTCAAACATGTCCAGTCTTTAAGGAGGCAGGTATTCATGTTTCTGACCTGTCAGTCACAGACGCTGAATGTTTCCTTCAGAGTAAAACACAGGGAGGGACCAGTGGTGTAGTCTACGTGATACGCAGGTACATGCCGTATACCCACTAGGAATAGTCAAAGATTTCCGTATACCCTCTTAAAACAGCGAGATGATTTGTAACAACATCGTTTTGTGACAGAACCTTCACACGTTCGTTCATAAATTCACCTCGTTTGTGCTGCGAAGCTCTGAACTGACGTTTGCTGCCTCTATGGCCTGATGCTGCGTTCCCGGCAACTCGGAACTGGGAAATTTCCAACCTCCAACTAGGAAAAGTACCCTGGAACGCCGCTTGAGGTCGGATTTCCTACTTGTGAACTCGGAGAAAAAATTTGTACCCCGACTTCACGAGTAGCAGCTGAATGACGTCACAAAACAATGTCGGCGCCCATGGAAGCACGCTTTGTGAATGGTAAACCATCAACTAAAAGGCAACAAAACGTATATTTGCATGTATTTGAATTAAAATAATACATACGATCATATAGTAAAACCTGTTCTGCATGCACATTGATGTAGAAATATGTTTTGCACATTAGGTAGCTGGTTACAGTAAAGAATCTCATAAAATCATCTTCTCTGGATAAAAGTTATTGTTAAAAATGCCAAAACATTACGAAGTGCAACCTACAACATTGACTGACTTGAGGGCTACTAAATACAGCAGCACAGAACTATTAACGTCTGGGCTATTTATATCATTTGTTGCAGTTAAACTGCCATCCCTTTAATTAACATCTAAAGCTGCTGAGGGTGCAGCTGTGTGCACACTTTGTCACGGTCAGTCATGGTTTTCGTTCACTTTCGGCGTCATGCAGCACCATGCACTTGGAACGCTTTGATGTCGGAATTCGGAAGTTTCAACTGGGAAATATCCCAGTTCCGACCAGTCTCGAACGCGCCATGAGACCGGGATCTGACGTCAGCTACCAAACAACAACACAGCTGCATGGCGTCACTCGGCGCACGTTTGAAATGAACTAATGTGAATCAC
The DNA here is from genome assembly GCA_024633595.2 of Lepomis macrochirus. Lineage (NCBI taxonomy): Eukaryota > Metazoa > Chordata > Actinopteri > Centrarchiformes > Centrarchidae > Lepomis > Lepomis macrochirus. Next base: position 23,729,441 of record JALXJV020000025.1, on the reverse strand, counting down.
TGAAGGAGATGTGAAACGCGAGCAAACGCAAACTACACTCTGTTAGTGTTTTGGTGAGCCTGCAGCTGAATCTCCTGCCGCTCCGGGTGACGCTGCAGCTGCAGCAGATTAAAGTTACTAAAACGCAGAAAAATCTCCTGTTATCATTAATGGAACTGTAACAGCATTGTTGGTCTACTGAATTTAATCTAAAACTAGTTAACTAACGTTAATGTGGTGGATCAATGATAGGCCTACTATGAGTGTGTGTGTGTACAGTAGCAGAATTTTTTTTTTTAATTTAAGCTGATCCTGTACATGAGGAGGATGTGGACCCCTTTTGGTGTCTTCAGTGCTAATATTCTGTAATGAATGAGTTTTGGTGATAGGCCTATGTTTATTGTTATTACTGCTACTGAAAAGCCTCAGCTTTCCATTATTGTTAATAATAGTTGCAACTTGCTCTGTGAAATGTGCATTGAACCAGCATAAAACCAGAATCATGTAACATCTAAGGCTGAATGTAGTTAAAACTTGCTGGGTTAGATGGTGATTAACACTAAACATTAGAAATTTCCACCATAAATTGTTGCAGAAAATGTCTCCAGAATGCAGGAAATTAAATGTTTAAAGCTCAAAATCTTCTGGGAGGAGCCCCAGACCCCCCCCCCCCCTTGTGTATTTATCAATGAATATTCCTTAAAATACTATTAAAATAGCTTGTAGTTTTGATCCTGTGACCCCAATATTTTGGATTGTCATGTCTGAAATGCCAAGTGTCACAACTAATCTGACTCTGAATCTGACAATAACTAATCTAAACCCTAAAATGTCCCCACCACTTTTCAACATAAAGTGACGCCCTTTCCCACATGTAACTGTCATTGACTGTTAAAGTCTTTGCTTTGTTGATAAGAGGTCCTACAGAATGGTCTCTATTACATGTACATAAATAGAGAGCATACTGTAAGTATTAGTGAGTGTAGTGGTGCTCATGGGACGTCGCTCGTGTGGGGATATAGGACACAAGTGGAGCGAGTGTCCTCATAGGCCGAAGGAGGGTAGCTCCGGGCTGGAGGGCGGGTCGGCGGACGCCGCCGGAGTTGTAGATGCTGCTTCGGGGCCGGCGGACTATGTCTCCCCGCTGAATGGGGCCGATTCAGGAGAGGGGTACAGCGGGCAGGTAGACAGTCAGGCCAGGGAACAGCGAGCTGATTTAGGCAGAGAAGCAGTAAGTGATGACAGGGTCACAGCAGAAGAAAGGAAGGGAGCGGAGGAAGTTAGTGGACATAGTGAAGACAGAAGCATGAAACAGCCGGCAACCAAATCTGACCAAAGTCAGGCAGCTGGTGAGAGGGTTCGGGAGGGGGGGTCGTGTGTTGTAGATTGTTGCTGGTGAGGGGGAAATGGACTACGACACAGACTCTGACTGCATCTCTGTTTCAGACTCACAGTCACACAGGGGGAGATCTGCACACACTGGAAGAAATAAACGACTTCCTGGATGAAACTTATGGAAAATCTGTTAATGTCACTGATTATTTTCCAGATGTTGAGAAGTTCTTTAAAAGTGTGACAACTTTGCAGAAAGTGGTGGGTGTTGATCGACTAGATGAGAAAAAGCGGTTCTGCCTGAAAAGATGCTCCAGACCAACATAGGAAAACGATCCAAACGGTTAAGATTAAATAAGTTGTGATGAATGTGTTGCACTGGCTGATCTTTCTCTTACTGTTTCTTCTACCTGCTTATTTCATCTCTCTCTCTCCATCTTTTATGAAAGTGAGGATCAGCTCTTTAAATATTAATGGAGTGAGGGTTTGTCAGAAGAGGGCAGTCATTTTAGACATGAAGAGATTGGACATAGTTTTCCTGCAGGAGACACACAGTAGCAAAGACAATGAGGTAGACTGGGGTTTGAGGGGCCAGTATGTGCTGTCTCATGGGACTAACTCTCTGCTGGGGTAGCCGTCCTCTTCTCTCCAGGCCTTGATGTAAAAAATCATCTCCATCACAGAGATAGTGTCAGGCAGAGCTTTGGTGGTCAGAGCACAAATCCAGGACATATCTCTGTCTTATTAACATCTATGCGCCCAATCAGGGCTCAGACAGGCTGGACATGTTCCAGGAAATAAAGGATTTCTTAAGGCAGTGTGATCAGAGTGAATGTGTGGTGATGGGGGGAGACTGGAATTGCACAACTAATTTTACATTTGACAGAATAGGACAGGAATCTCATTTACAGTCATCCGCCACAATATCACAGGTGATTTCAGAGTCAGGAGTGGTGGATGTGTGGAGGGTCAAACATCCCCAGGCTAGGCAGTACACATGGGTTAAGGTGGTGGATGGGAACGTGAGTGCAGCCAGGCTGGATAGGGTTTACATATCACAAAGCTACTGCAGCAGGTTATTGAACAGTTACATTATTCCAGTGGGTTTCACTGACCATCATTTAGTCACTTTAGATGTATATGTCTCACCAACTAAAAAAAGCAGCTCTTACTGGCACTTTAATGTCAAGCTGCTTCAGGATAGTGATTTCTGTCAGAAATTTCAGATGTTCTGGGGAATCTGGAGGGAGAAGAGGAGGGATTATGAGTCCTTAAGTCAGTGGTGGGAAGTGGGCAAGACACAAATACTGACGTTTGCTGCCTGATGGATTATCTGTTGACTTTTATAAACACTTTTGGAGATGTTTAGGAGCCGACCTGCTGGAGGTTCTCCAGGAGTGTTCCGAGACAGGATTGTTGCCAGCTACTTGTCGGCACACGGTGCTTTCATTGTTACCAAAAAAAGGAGATCTGGCACTACTTAAGAACTGGAGACCAGTGGCTTTGTTATGCACAGACTATAAACTCTTTTCAAAGGTGCTAGCCAATAGGCTTAAAAACTATCTGGACTTAATTATTCATAGAGATCAGTCATACTGTGTGCCAGACAGATCAATTATGGATAATTTGTTTTTAATGAGAGACTTATTGGATGTCTGTAAATTATATAATGTTGATGTAGGCATTGTATCATTAGACCAGGAGAAAGCATTTGATAGGGTTGACCACGGTTTTCTTATTTCCACTTTAAGAGCTTTTGGTTTTGGGGATGGTTTTATGTCACTGCTTGGTTTGATGTATAAGGAAGCTTTTTGTTTGGTGAAGGTGGGTGGTGGGTTGAGCTGTCCAGTACAGGTTCAGAGAAGTATCAGGCAGGGATGTCCAATTTCTGGACAACTGTATTCATTAGCTGTTGAGCCGCTTCTCAGTAAGCCGAGATCCAGGATGTCAGGACTGATGGTACCAGGGCTGTCTCAACGGCCTTCACTGATAGTGTCAGCTTATGCTGACGATATTAATGTTTTTGTTAGAGATCAGAGGGATGTGGAGACCTTAAGCAGCTGTTTAGATATGTACCAAAGGGGATCTTCAGCTAGGGTGAACTGGGAAAAAAGTGGGGCATTGCAGATTGGTCAGTGGGAAGGCCAACAAACGCCAACGCTACCAGGAAATCTTAGCTTGGGACGACAGGGAATGAAGATTTTTGGTGTGTTTTTGGGAACCAAGGAGTTTCAGAGAAAGAATTGGGAGGGTGTTTTGGAGAAAGCTGCTTCCTCAGCTTTCCTATAGGGGGAGGGTCCTGATCGTCAATAACCTGGTTGTCTCGACCCTATGGCACAAGCTGACAGTCCTACCTCCACCAAGGGACCTGATTGAAGGAATCCAGAGAGCCATTGTGGATTTTTTTCTGGTCGGGCCACCACTGGCTGAGGGCACCGATTCTGTACTTACCGGTACAAGAGGGAGGACAGGGCTTGGTGGATATTACATCACGCATTACAGCCTTCAGGCTACAGACGGCTCAGAGACTGCTATACAGCTTCGGGCTGTCATGGACAGACACTGCCGTTTTGCTGCTGAGGAGGGCTGGGCGGTTAGGATATGATAAACATTTGTTCCTAATTCAGACTCAGCTCATGGATCTAACTGGTCTGACATCCTTCTACAAATCTGTTTTACAGGCATGGCAGGTGTTTACCTTCCAGCGGAAAACAGTGACTATACCAGGAATGTGGCTGTTCGAGGAGCCACTGTTTGGGAACAGTTTTATTACATCTCAGGTTCTTTCATCGAGCAGTCTGAGATCTAGACTGAAAGAGGGGGGATGTGTCAAACTGGGACATCTTATGAAAACCTCTGACCCTCATTTGAATGTACAACGCGGCATCAAATCTAGCAGACTGCTGCTTAGGCTGGTGGAGGAGGTGTGTGCTTCCCTGCCGGAAGGCCTTAGAGCTTTCGCTGAAGATTCTACACACTCTGGCAAATGGGATGATGAGTGTGAGTATGTTTTTCCTTCTCTGGTTGTCTCTCCTGCGGTGGGACAGTGGCAGGATAAGCAGGACGCCCTGCTGTCTCTAAGAACACCAGTGGAGAATTTGAGGCATTGGGAAAGAAAGCAGTCTACCAGATCAGCACCAAGGTCTTGAACTTACGCGCCCTGACAGGAGTAAAGGTGTCGAGGTGGACAGAGGTTTTTGGCGTAGGATTATCCCCGAGGGGCTGTTGGCGGTCCCTGTATAAACCTCCCGTTGAAAAACGGACAGGTGACCTTGAGTGGAGGATCACACATGGGGCCATAGCTACTAACAGGTATCTGGTACACCTTAATCCTGGCACAGGGGTTGGTTGTCCTTTCTGTTTACAGACAGAAACTATACATCATCTTTTTATTCAGTGTTCCAGATTAGTTGGACTTTTCAGCCTATTACAAGAGTGGATTCAGGGCTTAGGGGAGAATTTCTCTTTTAGTCTTTTTATCTATGGTCCATGGTACACGGTACAAAAAAAAGCTGTACATACACTGATAAATTTTATCTTGGGTCTGGCCAAATTGGTCATTTTGAAAACAAGGAAAAACCGGGTGAGGGGTCAGAAGACCTGGTTCTGATGCTGACTGGGCTGCTGGCGGTTCGGCTCAGGGTGGAGTTTGAGGTTTACAAATCGACAAATAAGATGGACATTTTTGTGAATGTTTGGGGGGTGCAGGTGTGCTGTTCTCTGTCATAGATAACTGTTTGGCTTTAAATTTTTGATTTTTTTTTGGTAGTAGCTCTGTTGAATTAAGTCATTTTCTTTTCCTCACTGGATACCGGTAACATTCTGTAAGTGGAATTACTGAGAATAAAAGTTTGTGTTAAATTCAAAAATTCTCTCTCTCTCTCTCTCTGCCATGAATGTTTAGGTTGTTTAGGTTGGAATGTTGCCAGAGCACAAAGTCACATATAAACTATAAAAAATATATAGAATCAATAAATAATTAATTAATTAAATTTATTAATATGATAATTAAGTTGCTTTATACAAACAACAAAGGTTCTCCTTGTTGCATGAGGAAGTACATTTAGCAGCAATCAGTGACGGACTGGGACTAAAAAACGGCCCTGGACTTTGACTAGGCCCGGCCCAAAGCAATCGGCGCGTGGAAACTCGATGTCGTGGAAATTTGGACAACAACAACAATAACGCCTGCCGCCTGGCATGAGTGTCACAAGACTTTAATTGTGGCTCATGATACTATACCATCCAAATTAAAGCAGCAGCACTGATGTTGACTACATGTTGTGTTAAAAATCATTATTCTAGATCAGTGGTTCTCAACCTTTTTTGGGCCAGCGCCCCCCTAACCACTATCCAGATCCCTTAACGCCCCAACCAAAAAAGATGTTGACTACTTGCCCTGAATATATTTTGATTTTTTTATTGTAACCATTGTTATTAAAAACATGGAAAAGGTAACAAAAAAGCCAGGTGAAAAGTTATTATATTTAACTAATAAGTGAATGTTCCTCCCAGAAACTGTGTATGAAGCAAAATACTGTTTTCTCATGGGGCACTTAAGTGGGGGGTCTGGGGGTCCTCCCCCAGAAGATTTTGAGCATTAAAGACTTAATTTCCTGCATTCTGGTGAAGATTTCTTCCCTAATTTCTGCCTTCTCTGCACCAATTTAGGGTGGAAATGTCTGAAAATTCAGGTGACAATTCAAAATATATAATTATAATAGAATCTAATGTAGTGAGGCTCTCAGGCATTTTTCTTGCTTTTAAATATTTTTCTCCTGTAGATCAACTTATTTAATATCATCCCTGCTGAGTCAACACACATGAGTCTTACCTCCTCTTTTGTGGGGAAGTAACTTATTTAAATGTGTTTATGGCCCCTTTTCATCTCAGTGATAAATGAATCTGCTTTTAATTCAGTTACTGACCGACTTTAGCTCCTGTCAGTGTTTCCCACAGAATGACAGTGTAACTGTGCTGCAGCTGTACAGCTAACCTCGAAAACCCAGCTGTATTTTAACATTAACTCAGCTCTCTTCATTAGCTAGGCTCCTTACATGCTTACTAATAACTTCTATTAGCTGGGTCTCCGACATTGGCTGCGCTTGTGCACCTGTGTTCACGAGGAGAGAGAGAGAGAGGGGACGAGCGAGAGGATGAGCTCAGCGGCGACTCGCTGCCTGCAGCTGTGCAGTCAAATACGATTTTAAATAGGCCTAGTAAATAAAATAAAAATTAAAAATCAATATGTTGCGGTCAGCGGGCGCCACAAATAACTGAACGTATGGGAAATACTTTAACTTATCTGCTCATGTTCAAAACTTTCTGCACATTCAGAATCTGACACAGATCTGTGTTCTCTGACATGTAAAGAAAAAAAGACGTTACAGGAGACTCACGTCATTTAAAGCCTATTTAAAGAGAATTCATAATATTTTACTGCATTATGTTACTGATTCGGCTTCCCTCGCCTCTGACAGACAAAACTGAATGAAAACGAAACTAACCGACACACCTGTGATCACACAGGAAGCTCACGATTAATTCAACACAGCTTAACTTCAGCACCTCTGATAAAGTGCTGCTAACAGTCCCCAACAGAGCGAGACAGGGCTTCAGTTTTAACGTTACATTTTTATAGCTGACTGAAACTACCTATATGTCCGCTTTGGCACAAACTGTCTGCAACTCACAGCGAGGAGGGTCGACAACAGTCGCTGGTGTCGCAACGAAGATGCTTTCAGGGTGAGTCCGACAGCCGAATATCCCTCATGTAAATGTGTAACAACTCGCGATAACAAGACGTTCAGTATGAATTCTCGTAATTTAAAGTTTAAACTTCGTATTGTTGTGAGTCGTAAACTCACCTTAGAATTTCCATCCAACAAACGCCCCCAAAAGCAGCTCAGCCCCTTTCTAAAAATATTGCTTTCAGCTCCCATCGTCCTTGGAACGCTTCTGGAGCGGTACCGCTCGTTGAGAAACACTGTTCTAGATTAACTTGAATATTCACATATAAATGGAGGTCTCAACACACTGCAGTCCCTCTGGCTGAACCAATACAAAACAGGTATCTAAAACACACAACACATAGTAATGTATGAGTTATATGATAAATCACAAAGTAAAGAGGTTTTAATAATCTTATTTATGCAGTAATTAATCTTAGTGCACAAATAATAATACCACATCTAAATGAAAATACACCATTACCACCAAATGTAACTTCTGTATTCAAAATCTTCAAAGTTTGTAAGCATTAACTGTAACGTTACCAACATTTTTAAAAGTAAAAGCACAACATATTTCTTAATATTAGCTACTGCATGTGGCATTTTACAGCTAAAATGTTGAAGTTTAGCTGTTTTAACTACTGTAATCATTAAAAATGTAGCAAGCTGAATATCACTTCCTAACATCATCCCTAGCAGGTAGCTCTCTTTCTCCTCTCATGGTCCAAACTTACTTGCCCTGTTTCTGCCTGTGAACCAGCTCATCTTTCTGTCCCTCATGTTGCTGCACAGCTGTCTGGCTCACTTCTTCACTGCTGGGTCTGCTGCTAATATTTAACTGCGAGGTGCTGCTGCTGGCTGTGCTGCTAAATATTTCAGTTAGTTTGCGACATTTAGAGGCTTCGGTATCTAAATTCCGCATTTTTTTCTCTCGCCTTCTCAGCCCCACCCTTTTCTTTCCGTTTTTACCCGCCGGCCGTCCTGTGATTCTCCAGATCCCACAGATGGCCAGTCCGCCCCTGACAGCAATGATCTGGCAGGAAGTAGGAGAGTTTCTGTGTCTGATTTAGCTCTCTGGCACATTGGAGCAGGTTTTTAGTCTTTCTTCTGTTGCTACTGTGGAATGAAGTTGGTTCAATATAAACTAGGCCTGTGTTGTGTGTGTGAGTGTGTGTACATACATATTTTATATATAAATGACCTAACTATAAACTATTAAAAATTAAAAGTAGCTTAGATGTAACTAAGCTACTTTTGCCACGTTGCTGTAGCTTAGCTTGCTACATTTCACTGGGGGGGTAGCTTCTGTGTAGTGAAGCTTCATTTAATGTAGAGTAGCTAGTAGCTTAGCTCACTACATTTTCCAAGTAGCTTGCCCAACACTGGAGATGGGAACTCCCTTTGGGCTGGACTTTGGGCTTTTTCACTCTGCAAACCTGTTACAGCACAAAAAAGGTTTATAACTCAATAAAGGAGAGGGGGGAAAGACAAACAGCAGAATAACACCTCTTTAAACATTAGTATAAGCTGTTATTCCATTTTAGATCACTAATTCTAAATTGTGACTAAAGTGTATTTATAACGAGGCAGAGTCGGTGGTTATAATGTCCTATGGAACATGGGCGGAGATGATATAAACTGGTGTTACTGTTAGTTATAAAACATTAAATCAAAAGCTCATAATACGTTATGAACTTTGCTATAGCGCCTAATGCATGTTTGGAGGTGATTCTAACAGTTGTTATAATGTATTATGGACGCATCATATCCTGTTAGAAATATATGCAGAAGTCATTATAGCGATGACCTTCAGAGAAAGTGTTACCTAAAACTGTTTTAAATCCATATGTGGCGGTCAGCGTAGATATTGCTGTGGCTGCCACAAATAAATGAACGTATGGAAACAGTGAATGGATCAGCACACGCAGGTAGCAGGGATCGTCTGAGCTACAGAGAGCTGGAGAGGAAAAAGGGTTTTGCAGAGAAAAAGTAGCTGCCTGCTCTGCCAGCTGCCTGCTCTCATTGGCTGGATGTGGATGTCGGGTCGGGCGACTCCTCCAGATATTTGGTCTGCTAGATATTTGGCTGGCGTTTCCGACGTGTCTGCGATGCCTCAGAGAGCCATTTTGATGAGTCGTTGAGTAGTTCACACGATCGCTGATTTACCCCTGATTCTGTGAGAAACTCTGTGGTATTATCTGCCTGTGTTTTGCAAAAACACAGGCAGATAATAATAAGGAGCTTTTTCCCAACAGTATTTTCTTTACACAGCAGCAATAAAATATTTCTGTTAAATCTCAACTTAAACATTAATGTAATCAAATCAAAATTAAAGCAAAGCTGTTTGCTGCTGCCAGGGCATTAGCTTTTATCTAGCTTGGTAAAACAAGTTCCCATCAGAGTCCAGTTTTCTGAGCAGGTATCAGCAGAAACATTTGTCTTTTATCAGGGAGCAGCAGAAACAGTCTCTGTTCAGCAGCAAGTGTCGCTGTCAGAGTGAGGAGAAGTGGTCGAGCACAAGGCGGAGCGACAAGCGAGCGTGTTCCCATGAAATTGTCGAGGTCGTGGTCGCCTCACGTACATGGCTGCTCGCCGCTGAAGTTGAATTGTCTTTTTGTAATCATTGGAAGACAGACTGATCCTCGCTGTTTGTGAGTTTCCAGAATCTAAATAGTTACCAGGACATCAACAGGAGGGAATTCACATGGCAGAGAGTCCCCGCAAAACTAGATCCTATCAGGTAACGTTATGGAGCCTCTAATTTAATTTAAGTTAAATAGGCGACAGCTGTGAAGGCACAGAAGCAGTTGCTATGGTTACTCTCCATGGAGCGCCAAAAGTCCTCTCATTGCACTTTTTCTACAGAGCAGGGAAGAGATCCAACAATTCCCAAATCCCCAACAATGTCTGACTGCTGCTTTATTGAAGCCAGATTACGTTTCATTCACAGTCAACATGAGCGAGTGTTACGGAAGCCAGAGAGGCTGTGCAGTGAGTAAACCTCACTCCCCAACACCTTAAGAGACGCACTGGCCATCAACGCTAACGCCCATAGGTTTTAGCCTCCTCGTCAGCGTGTCCGCCTCCCGGACCCGAAGTCGCCAGGTCGAGTCAGGACCGTGCAGTATGTACTCGGGGGCAGCCGGTTACATGAGGAAAGGAGATATTTGCTAAAAGACAGTGTGTTGAAACTTCCAACTTGAAATGACAAGAATTAGGAATTAGAGATGATAATGCAGACTGTATTTTATGATAGTGTCTTTGGCTCTGCTTCAGCATTGTGTGGCTCTGTGTTCAGTGTTTTGATGGCCTGCTGTTGTGTTTTGCTCAGGAATACTTGGGAACCTCTGACTACAACAGCTGTTGTGTGGTATGACCCCCCCGGTTGTCATTGTTTAATTGGCACCCAGCTGACAGTTATATTGAAAAGCAAGCAGGCTAAGACAACCAACTATGATTTGATCTCCGCTCCCTTTCAGCATTCTGGACAGCGCCGTTCCTTCACACAATTCCTAAGGACTTCACAATTTCAAAGCCCAAATTCTGGAGCTTACAGTCGGGTAATTACAGGCCAGAATATTTGACAAAAAGCCTCTACTTGCCAGCATGCGGTGCATCTAAAGTCGGCCTATAAGGGGCTTCTTCTATAACTTTAGAATCTCAGAGATTATCTGAGCTTTTATTCTGAAATTGCTATGTATATAAATAACTGTATGTTGTTTAATTTTATTTTTAAATGTTACCATATTTGAATATATGTTTAATTATCTGTTAAGTTCTGTGTGTGGCATGAAGCAAGGTGCGAACTACGGGGGAGCTCGGCTCCTCTTAATAAGACATGAGCTCAACCAGAAAACATGATTTGGGACATTTTGTTGTGGGGGGGGGGGTCTCTAAAATTTTAACAAGATGCTATTTTTGCCAATCATTTCTATTCTTCTGTATCATGGATCATGCGTAATATGAGGAGTGTCTGGCTTCATCCACCCAAAGAGAGTGATCAGCGACAGTCCATTGCAGGGCGCTGCGGAGAGCCTCCAGCTGCTATAGCACTAAAACCATTCATTTCTATCTTTCTGGATCCTCATGGATCATGTGGAAAATCAGGAGCAGAGGGAAAGATCAATGCTGGCAACACTGGGGACAGTTTTACAGATAATTACAGGAAATAGATAATTATACATATATTCAAATATGCCCAGATGTTTTTTTCCTGACCGGCTACACACAGGACTTTATAAAATGTTGGCCTGCTGTATAGCCCATTCAATATAGTATATAGTGTAAAATATATACTGTATTGAATAGGAAAACATAGGCCTAAAAACTAAAATAAAGTGAAACAATAGCCTATATACAATACTGGCTGGTTAGGAGGTTTGTGAAGGCATAGCGCTGCCCAGAGTGCTGAAAGGGAGCAGAGAGCAAAAAGCTAGTAATTATCACATCATGGTTTGTTGTCTTAGCCTGCTTGCTTTTTAAAATAACTGTCGGTGCCAATTCCTTTTCCACTCAGTGTAGCAGCATGAGAGAGAGAGATGTTTCTACGCTTCCCCCACTGATTTGAAGTATTTATTGTGAATGCTCTGATTAATGCTAGCCTACACACAGAGCTTAAAAGTAGGCTACTGTAAATAAGGCAACATACAAAAAATAAAATAAAACTATTTCTAAGGTCATTTATATAGATATATACAGTATCTCTCAAAAGTGAGTCCACCCCTCACATTTGTGTAAATATGTGATTCTATCTGTTCATGTGAAACACTGAAGAAATGACACTTTGCTCCAATGTAAAGAGGTGAGTGTACAGCTTGTATAACAGTGTAAATCTGCTGTCCCCTCAAAATAACACATCACACAGCCATTAATGTCTAAACTGCTGGCAACAAAAGTGAGGGCACCCCTAAGTGAAAATGTCCACATTGGGCCCAGTTAGCCATTTTCCCTCCCCGGTGGAGGAGGGAGAGAGGGGGTGATAGGGGAAGGCCTAATTTTGCTGACCGCTGTTTGCACTGATTGTTGTATTTTATGGACTTGTTTTGCTGTTAGGCGCTGGTATACAAGTGAAACTGTGGATCTCATGGGATGCTGTATGAAAGTGATCACATGTCTACCTGCAATAAACAATCACACGCAGCAATGGGATATTGGATTCTTTGGACAGTCAGCGCGTCTGGCATAAAAGGTTTCCTCTATTCAGCCTCTCTGTCTTTACATTTTTGTTTTTAGATAGTCGCCTATAGTAAATATTGTAAATAAATAAGCAAATATCTGAGAGAAGTCGTCATGACTCTTCTGTGTGTAAATCTTTTAATATTAAAGTCCCTGAAGTTCCCAAGAACTACAAGAGCCACTTAGTTTCTGCACATTTCATATATTTCCAACCCATATTTGCTGTGAAGACTATGTTCTCTACAAATGTTCTACACAAAGTAATAGTCATTCAGTCAGCATTTGGAGAAATACACTTGAATGTAGCATCTCAAAGTCCTGTCCTGTAGTCGTCAGGTTTCAGCAGAGTTTTAACTAAATATAACTGCTTTGGAGTTATTGGAAGGTTTATTTTTTCTCTTTTGATGGAGCTAGGCTAGCAGTTTCCACCTGCTTCCATTTTTTCTGCTAAGCTAGCTTTTTGTTCCTGGAGTAGTTCTCCTTGGAGACCTCCTACACAAAGATCTCCTTTTTATGTTCAACCAGTGTTTCTGTTCTGAGCAAAGGAAAAAGGCTCTTACACGTGTGATTGTTCATATAACACTCATGCCCACCATTAACCAAAAACACCTCCTCTATCAGACTGTCAGTGGCTGCAGCAGGCCTCTTCATACCTGAGAGTGGCCAGTCTCCGGTGTGGATCCTCCAGTCCAGCAGACAGCAGCTTCACTCCTGAGTCTCCTGGATGATTGTAGCTCAGGTCCAGCTCTCTCAGATGGGAGGGGTTGGAGTTCAGAGCTGAGGCCAGAGAAGTACAGCCTTCCTCTGTGATCAGACAGCCTGACAGCCTGCAAACACACAAACCAACACACACAGAAACCCTCTGAGAGGCGGGATGTTTTTTTGTGTCAGATACAAATGTAGAAGACATTTTTAAGATCATGAGTGGCATTTAATGATTCAAGAACAGAAGAATGAACAAGAGAAAATTATTTAATTGTTTAAAGAACAGTCATGGGAATTTTCTCAGTCTAGAAACTACTGTCGAAGTTTTGTTAATATCAGTAGAAACAATCATACAGAGGTTAGCTGTTTATTCACCAATGTAAATCAGATTTTAGATGGTCATCAACTCAGTGGGTTAATGAATCCTGACCTCAGGGTTTCCAGTTTACAGTGTGGACTTCCCAGTCCAGCAGACAGCAGGTTCACTCCTGAATCCTGCAGGTTGTTGTTACTCAGGTCCAGCTCTCTCAGACTAGAGGACTGGGAGCTGAGAACTGAGGGCAGAGCTTCACAGCTTCTCTCTGAGAGGTTACAGTAACTCAGTCTGGAGAGACAACAGGAAGGAAACAAGTAAGGCAATGCAAGTTTATTTGTATAGCACATTTCAACAACAAGGTAATTCAAACTGCTTTACATAAAACATAAAAGCAACAGGGAAATAAAATAAAAACGCTCTGGAACTTCATCCCCACAGAGATCCGAAACTCTCCCTGTCTGGACTCTTTCGAAGATCTACTAAAACCCCGCTCTTTACCCAGCATTCAGTCCTGAATGACTTTTTGTTGTTCTGTCACTCTGTGTAAAGCGTGTTTGGGTACTGTTAAAGGTGCTAAAAAGTTTTATTTATTTATGTAACATTAGCTAAATTAGTAATGAAGTAATATTAATTATCAGATGTAGGTCATTACTAACTAACCTACTAGTTAAGGTTTGAGAACATCAGGCACAAGCTGAGACTAAACTGGTGTGCAGCTCTGTCCTGTGCACATACTGCACATCGTGATTATTATATTTCAGTGTTCAGAGGAGTCTGATTGTTAAAGAAATGAGGGACCATGGAGCTGAGGTTAATGAAGTAAATTAGGGATGCAGACTAGTCCTTTTAAGCTAATTAGAAGATGTTTCTTTTGTATTTTAATGTGCAAATTAAATGCTTAGTAATTATCCAGGGATTCTGTATAGAAAAAAATATGATGCATCAAGATGCATCGATAATCGTTTTATAATCGAATCGCAGCCCTCTGAATCGTAATCAAATCGTAAATATTTAATTAAAAGCAGTGGTAAAAAACTAAAAACTCAGAAAAAGAAAACAGGACAGTAAAAGTTACAGTGCAGTGTAAGTTATCAATAAAAAGAAATATCTTAAATATTTAATTAAAAGCAGTGGTAAAAAGAAAAGTCTTCAGTCTTGATTTAAAAGAACTGATAGTTTCAGCAGACCTGCAGGTTTCTGGGAGTTTGTTCCAAATATACGGAGCATAATAACTGAACGCTGCTTCTCCTTGTTTAGTTTTGACTCTGGGGACAGAAAGCAGACCTGCCCCAGACGACCTGAGAGGTCTGGATGGTTCATAACGAAGCAGAAGATCAGAAATATATTTTGGTCCTAAACCATTTAGTGCTTTGTAAACTAACAGCAGGATTTTGAAATCAATTCTCTGACATACAGGAAGCCAATGTAAAGACCTCAGAACTGGAGTGATGTGATCCACCTTTTTGGTCTTAGTGAGGACTCGAGCAGCAGCGTTCTGAATCAGCTGCAGCTGTCTGATGGATTTCTTAGGGAGCCCTGTAAGGACACTGTTACAGTAGTCAAGTCGACTGAAGATAAATGCATGGATAAGCTTTTCCAGGTCCTGCTGAGACATAAGGCCTCTTATCTAGGGCTGGGTATCGTTCAAAGATTTTCGATATCGATACCGGTATCGATACCTCAACTTCGATACCGGTACCTGAACGATACTTTTTTCGATACCAATTTTTTTTGGTATAAAATTTGTATATTTTTTCAACATACAGAGAACCATTGTTGTTTGTATAAAGTAACTTAATTATCACATTATTATCATTAATAGTTTATTTTAATAATTGTTCCTTACTAAAATACTACAGCCCGTCAAAACCAAGACATATTTTCAATGTAACATTGGCCTATATTGTGTTTTTGTTGTTTTTATTCCTCTTTCTTTAGTTTTTATAATGTCATTTTATTGTCTATTAATTATATATTTTTTATTGTTTATATGTGAATTTGTGCTCTGGCACCATGGCAACCTAAACAGAGAAAGAGAAATCTCTCATGGAAACAAGTTTCTGCCTCTACATATCAAAGTTTCCTCCTCACTAGAGGAAGAGGTGGACAACTATCACAATAGAAAGTAAACTCAGCCACGCGTCTTTAATCCTCTGCAGCAAAGTTGCAGACATCAGCCCAAGGATCGCTACGTGAAGTCACTTCCGCCGGCTGCACATACAGGTCCGTGGCGCGATGGCGTGTCACTTAACTGATCCTTCAGAAACACTTGGGAAAATGTAGCGTGTGTGGAAGCTGCCGCGCTACTCGGCCAATAAAAGAGCTTTGATTTGATTCAGAAAACAGCGACGCTGCCAACAAGCTACTGAGAAATGTAGTAAACTAGTAACGGTCCTGCTTGTAGTGACGCTGCTGCCCAACGCTGCTCGTACAGTGGGCGTGTTGAAGCAGCTCGGTGGCAGCAGAGAGCTGAGACGATGATGCACCGACTCTGTCTGGTTGCAGCAAAGACGGAGCGACTTTCTGCTCTTAAGTTTATTCCACGAACAGTCAAAGGCTTCACCAGGTTTGTTGTGTCGTCTCTTGGCAGCTTTTATCTTGTGTCGCTAAATATTGCATCAGGCTGTTGCATCAAGCCACACTTTTCGCCGCTGCCTTTACATCCACGCCTCTGTAGCGTAACCACCGGAGCTAGTGTTTACATCACTACAGCCAATTACAATCACTTTTAGATGTGGGCACATCAAGAATGCTGCATGCTGATTGGCTCAGTGGCGTTAACAAGAACCTTTAGGTATCAAACTTTGGTACCGAGAGACGAGGCATTTTTTGATACTCGGTGGTATTGAAGCAATTCGGTCGGTGCCTAAAAAGTATTGAACTCGATACCCAGCCCTACTCTTATCCTTGATATATTCTTCAGGTGATAGTAGGCTGACTTTGTAATTGTCTTAATATGGCTCCTCAAATTCAGGTCTGAGTCCATGACTACACCAAGATTTCTGGCTTGGTCCGTGGTTCTTAACATTACAGATTGAAGTCGAGCACTGACTTTCAATTGTTCCTCCCTGGCTCCAAAAACAATAACTTAAGTCTTATCTTTGTTTAACTGGAGAAAATTCTGGCACATCCAGTCGTTGACCTGCTCAATACAGTTACTCAGCGCCTGTATGGGATCATAGTCACCTGGTGAAATGGTTATGTAAATCTGTGTGTCATCTGCATAATTATGGTAACATATTTTGTTGTTTTTCATAATCTGAGCCAGTGGAAGCATGTAAATGTTAAACAAAAGAGGTCCCAGAATGGAGCCTTGGGGAACTCCACATGTCATTTTTGTCAGCGCAGATGTGTAGTTACCTATAGACACAAAGTAGTCCCTGTCCTTTAAGTAGGATTCAAACCAGTTTAGTACTGTGCCAGAAAGTCCAACCCAGTTTTCAAGTCTGTCTAGTAATATGTTGTGGTCTACCGTGTCGAATGCAGCACTGAGATCCAATAATACTAAGACTGAAATTCTGCCACTGCCACTGTCAGTGTTTAAATGGATGTCATTAACGACCTTAACTAGAGCCGTCTCAGTGCTGTGGTGTGGTCGAAAACCTGACTGGAAGATATCAAAGCAGTTATTTAGTTCCAAGAAAGCACTAAGCTGTTGAAAAACAGCCTTTTCAATGATTTTACTTAAAAATGGGAGATTTGATATGGGCCTATAATTGCTCATTAGTGAACTGTCTAGATTGCTCTTTTTTAAGAGTGGCTTAATGACTGCAGTTTTCAGGGCCTGTGGGAAAAAACCTGAGAGGAGAGACATGTTGACAATTTGTAGTAAATCTGAGGCCATGCATTTATACACATTTATAATATTATATAGTGATAACACATTTATTTTTTCTCCAGTTGAAAGACAGAAGAGTATTTATTGATGAATAAATCCCACTTACAGAGCTTTCTTGGAGGCTTTGACCACTGGCAGCAGCCTCAGAAGAGCCTCCTCTGAAGCAGAGTATTTCTTCAGGTCAAACACGTCCAGATCTTTTTCTGATGACAGTAAGATGAAGACCAGAGCTGACCACTGAGCAGGAGAGAGTTCATCTGTGGATAGACTTCCTGATCTCAGGTACCATTGGATCTGATCCACTAGAGAACGATCATTCAGTTCATTCAGACAGTGGAACAGATTGATGCTTTTCTCTGCAGAGGGAGTCTCTTCGATCTTCTTCTTGATGTACTCGACGGTCACCTGATTGGTTTCTGAGCGACTTCCTGTCTGTGTCAGCAGGCCTCGTAGGAGATTCTGATTGGCCTGCAGTGAAAGTCCCAGGAGGAAGCGGAGGAACAAGTCCAGGTGTCCATTTGGACTCTGTAAGGCCTTGTCCACAGCACTCTGGTAGAACTGTGTTACTGATTTATCTTCTCTTGTTTTAGACTTCTGAGAGGTTGATTGTTTTTCTACCAGCAGATTGACACCAGAGTTGATGAAGGTCAGATAGACATGAAGAGCAGCCAGAAACTCCTGAACGCTCAGATGGACGAAGCAGAACACCTTGTCCTGGTACAGCCCTCTCTCCTCTTTAAAGATCTGTGTGAACACTCCTGAGTACACTGAGGCTGCTCTGATATCGATGCCACACTCTGTCAGGTCTGATTCATAGAAGATCAGGTTTCCTTTCTGCAGCTGCTCAAAAGCCAGTTTTCCCAGAGACTCAATCATCTTCCTGCTCTCTGGAGTCCAGTGTGGATTTGTCTCAGCTCCTCCATCATACTTGACCTTCTTCAGTTTGGACTGAACCACCAGGAAGTGGATGTACATCTCAGTCAGGGTCTTGGGCAGCTCTCGTCCCTCTCTGGTCTTCAACACCTCCTCCAGAACTGTAGCAGTGATCCAGCAGAAGACTGGGATGTGGCACATGATGTGGAGGCTTCGTGAGGTCTTGATGTGGGAGATGATTCTGCTGGCCTGCTTCTTATCTCTGAATCTCTTCCTGAAGTACTCCTCCTTCTGTGGGTCATTGAACCCTCTGACCTCTGTCACCATGTCAACACACCCAGGAGGGATCTGATTGGCTGCCGCAGGTCGTGTGGTTATCCAGAGACGAGCAGAGGGAAGCAGGTTCCCCATAATGAGGTTTGTCAGCAGCACATCCACTGAGGTGGACTCTGTAACATCAGTCAGGACCTCATTGTTGTGGAAGTCCAGAGGAAGTCGACACTCATCCAGACCGTCAAAGATGAACACAACCTGGAACTCTTCAAAGCTGCAGATTCCTGCTTCTTTGGTTTCAGTAAAGAAGTGATGAACAAGTTCCACCAAGCTGTACTTTTCCTCTTTCAGCACATTCAGCTCTCTGAAAGTGAATGGAAATGTGAACTGTATGTCCTGGTTGGCTTTGTCTTCAGCCCAGTCCAGAGTGAACTTCTGTGTTAAGACTGTTTTCCCAATGCCAGCCACTCCCTTTGTCATCACTGTTCTGATTGGTTCATCTCTTCCAGGTGAGGCTTTAAAGAGGTCTTCTTGTCTGATGGTTGTTTCTGGTCTGTCTGGTTTCCTGGATGCTGTTTCAATCTGTCTGACCTCATGTTCATCATTGACCTCTGCAGTCCCTCCCTCTGTGATGTAGAGCTCTGTGTAGATCTGGTTCAGAAGGGTTGGGTTTCCTGCTTTAGCAATCCCCTCAAACACACACTGGAACTTCTTCTTCAGCTTAGATTTAAGTTTACGCTGACAGACTCGTGGAATGACTTCCTGAATGAAGACACAAGAAAACAGATGAATCAGTGATTGATAAAGTCCATGTGACAGTTTCATTTCCTTATATAAACATGTTTCCCTCCATCTGCTGAGCCATCAGTAAATGTCCCGTTTATCCAGCAGCTTAAATCTTTAGAGAAATCCTCTTACTGCTCTGCAGACGCTCAGCCAGCTCCTCCTGCTTCATTCTCCTCAGGAAGTGCAGTGTGATCTTCAGAAATGCCTCTCTGCTGCTCCTCCTCTGCTCTTCCTCCTCACCGGTCCAACACCTCCTCATCCTCCCTCTGACTCTCTAAGCATTCTGGGTAATCTGAACTCAGACCCTTCTGGATCTTCTTCAGCTCCTTCTTCACAAAAGTGACAATGTTGTCCTCCAGCAGCTGGAACAGAATATTATATGAAGGACACAATCAAAGTCAAATCATGGAACCAAACATCAGATCCATGTTGGACAGACTGACAATCCACTGGTCTAAAAAAGTGCAGCGTGGAGATTATTGTGAACAGAATAGATGGAAAAGTAGTTGTTGTACATGTACAGACCATAAATATGGAGTCCAGGTGTGTTTGATGCTGCTGGGCAGACTGACCACTGGGAACCTCTGAGCTCTCCTGGTGGACTCTGTGGAGGAATCATGAAGAGTTAGCTCACATTATGTCTGTCCACACAGAGACAGACACAAGGTAAAGGCAGTCGCTTTGGAGCTGCTCAACAGTCAGAACGTGTGTGTGGAGAAAATGTTCAACTGAAGCCAAGAGCTGAAGACTGCTTCTACTGCTTCTACTGCTTCTGCTGCTTCTGCTGCTTCTACTGCTTCTACTGCTTCTGCTGCTTCTGCTGCTTCTGCTGCTTCTACTGCTTCTACTGCTTCTGCTGCTTCTACTGCTTCTACTGCTTCTGCTGCTTCTGCTGCTTCTACTGCTTCAGATTGGAGAATATAAATGTATGTGAAGAAGAACGATGCTGAAAATAAACACACAGGTTTAATAAAACTTCTCTGGATAAATAACAGTTAAACATGAATCAGTCAGAGTTTAATGGGATTAACAGCTGACCTCTCTGCAGCAGACGGTCGGCCTGCTTTAAAATCAATGAGGTCATGCTTTGACCGGTCACTCTTGAAGGACACACAGCTGGGCTCAGGTCCAGGTCCAGCAGATGGTCTCCCATAGATCCTGTTAGACAGAGATACAGTAGAAATTCCCTTTTTAGTATTCAGACATGTAGCCTGTCTACCCTTACTGAGTTCTTTACCTCGAGTATCGTTCATGCTTAAACTCGATCTAATGTAATATTATTTCTTTCTTGGGTCACACTCTACACACTACAGCTGTAGCCCGGGCTAAAATACATTTGCCAGTAAAACATGTGAGAAGTATGACAACCTAATTGATGAGCAGTTGAAATGTCAATCGTTGTTTTTCTGTACCCTGGTTGGAAAGTATACAATTGACAACCAATCCAAGTTCATTCCCAAGTAAAGGGGTGGGACTTAACAGTAGCAGACTCAGATCCCAGAGAAGATAGAGACGTGTTCACGCAGAGGGTTAAACAGCAGACATCTAGGAGAGCCATTTGTTCCTAACCTGCAGGTGACGACCAGTTATCCTGAGTTTTGGACTTTTGTGATCTACAAGAGGAAATTTCAAGCTTGTTTATTTGTGTGGTGACTGAATGTTACTGTAGCTGGAAAAACGAGTCATGTGCTAAATGCATTGGGCTCACAGCCTTTCTGTCTGTTGTGCCTTCAGCTGTGTAATTGAGTAAAAGCGGTTTTCGTTTTTCTGCTTGTGAAACAAGTGAACTGGCCATTACAGTTTTGGGCCTCAACGCACCCGAGCCACGATCCAGGCCTGCAACGAGGTTTTGTTTAATTTCAGTTCCAAACACGTGTATGAGTGTGTGTGTGGGCCCACAACACAGTGTAACACACTGGTTACATAGAGTCCAATGAAACAAGACATATAGACAAGGGTTTACAAGAGACTTACTAACAAGGGGGTGCGTTTATTTTCTGAGGATTTTATATTGGTTTTTCTATTTGGCTGTATTTTGAAAAGGTATCATTTTAAGTTATTTTTAGTTAAAATGGAATTTCTGTTTTTTTGTGTTGCTGCCGAATTAATTAAATAATTGTACTTTTTCTGCTAAAGCCTATTGGTGGTATATTTATACCAGATACATGTAATTAGTGTACAGCAGGGAGGAGCATAAATATTACCTTTATGGTTATCTGCCAGTTAAATCTTTCTATTCGAGAGTAGGTGAAGGTTTCCATCATTTTCTTTTGCTAGAATAATAGTACAGGTTACAGCGGCAAATTATAAAAACTGTACCCAGGGCCCAGCCCATAGTGACCTTATACAAAGAAGTTAGTTAACATTATACAGTCACATGGGACGGGTGTTACACAGCTTTTACACCTTCTGTTATAACCGTCCATTAGGAGAATACAGTTCACTAAAAGTTAAGTGCACTGACCCTTCAACACAATAAACACAAGAACCACAATATACTGTGTGTAAACTAAAATTATGAAACACTCAGAAACAGTTTCACAATTAAAAAGGTTCTTATTTTAATTACAAAGACAAATAAAAATATAATTTCAATGTAAAATGTATTTTGTTCTTTTGTCCCAAAAGTTTCAGCTTAATATGAAAATTCTCTTTCACACACAGTAAACTGCTTTTCCTAACGTTGTTATTATCAGACCAAAGCTGGGTTAGCCGGCGCGGCTCACAACGCTGAACTTAGCTTCCGATTCGCAGCTTCCGATTCGGCAGTTAAGGGGAAAGTTAAGGGGAACTTAAGTGAAAGTTAATTTACGTTACTGAGCTACCGAATCGCCGTTTTTTGCACCTCTTCCTGCTGTGGAAGCTGTTAGGCATTTCAGGCAAAGCCTTAACGCTGTCTGAAACACTTTTTAGATTTGAAAAAACTTTATTTTATTTGTGAAAATGCTCTAAAGGGTGATTTCACTGCTTTTTTTCGCATGTAGACCACATTAGACCAGGTCCAGATCTAAAACCACTATACCTAGAGATCTCAAATCTGGACTAGATTACTCCAGACATGCTAAGGTTTCAATCAGACACAGTTTCAGATTTGTGAAAGTTTTATTCAATTTGTGAAAATGCTCTAAAGGGCGATTTCACTGCTTTTCTCGCATGTAGACCACATTAGACCAGGTCCAGATCTAAAACCACTACACCTAGAGATCTCAAATCTGGACTAGATTGTCCCACAGAGACTAAAGTTTCAATCAGACACAGTTTCAGATTTGTGAAACCTTGATTCAATTTGTGAAAATGCTCTAAAGGGCAATTTCACTGCTTTTCTCGCCTGTAGACCACATTAGACCAGGTCCAGATCCAAAACCACTACACCTAGAGATCTCAAATCTGGACTAGATTACTCCAGACATGCTAAGGTTTCAATCAGACACAGTTTCAGATTTGTGAAAGTTTTATTCAATTTGTGAAAATGCTCTAAAGGGCGATTTCACTGCTTTTCTCGCATGTAGACCACATTAGACCAGGTCCAGATCTAAAACCACTATACCTAGAGATCTCAAATCTGGACTAGATTACTCCACAGAGGCTAAGGTTTCAATCAGACATAGTTTCAGATTTGTGAAACCTTTATTCAATTTGTGAAAATGCTTTAAAGGAGGATTTCACTGCTTTTTTCATGTGTAGACCACATTAGACCAGGTCCAGATCTAAAACCACTATACCGAGAGATCTCAAATCTGGACTAGATTACTCCAGACATGCTAAGGTTTCAATCAGACATAGTTTCAGATTTGTGAAACCTTTATTCAATTTGTGAAAATGCTCTAAAGGGCAATTTCACTGCTTTTTTCGCATGTAGACCACATTAGACCAGGTCCAGATCCAAAACCACTACACCTAGAGATCTCAAATCTGGACTAGATTGTCCCAGAGAGGCTAACATTTCTTTACAACATGGTTTTAGATTTGGGAAAAAATTATTCTGTTTGTGAAAATGAAAAAAGGATAGGAGAACGCTGCCTCTGATTGGTTAGTGCTCCACTGATTAGGCTGGTTAAGGTTGGGGTTGTGATGGGATTAAGGTTAGCCAATCAGAGTCAGAGTAGGGGGCAGGATTTGAGGCAAAATGCGTGTTCTTCAAATGATAGTTGCTGGAAAAAACATATAGACATGTTCTAATTTTTTTAAGTATTCCAGTTTTTAGCCTTTTGTCTGCCAGAAGCCTGCACCTGTTTAAACTGCTGTTGTCCCTGTAGACACAGGTAACTCTGTAATTATCTTGGGTTTTGAGTCTCTGAGTCAGTCAAAGTCCAGAGCCTTCATTATGCAAATAAATAAGGATACATTAAACACATAGTTAGTTACACACTTACAGGTATAAATGCATTGATTACTGTAATGGAATGTAACTGAGTACATTTTGTACTTTTGTTGTGGAGTATGTTCACAGTGTGGTTTTCTGAATAATTGTTTCACCTCTGATTATGTCTATGATGTGTTTATATATTATGTATTTAATATGCACTAACTAAAGACATCATCTACAGGCAGAACCTCCACTCTCAGTTACATCCAGATAAAACCCAATATTAACACATTAATGCATCGATTCGGCTCATTTTTGTAGCTCCAGGTCACAGTTTGGTTTAATCTGGTTTCACTCTGTAACAAACAACACAACACGTAGCACTACAAATACAGTTCATTTACTGTGATTATAAGCTTAGCATTATTGCTAACAACCTTATGCCAACAACGCCTCCACCGTGGAGAGTTTTTCCAGCTGTGCCCATCCTGCTGACATTACCTGAATGCATAACAAGTAGCAGAACATGAGATCGGCTGGTTTCCGCGGGCAACCAGGTCTACGTCATGGTACATTACAAAGTTTCTGCAGTAGCCCAACTTGGTGAAAACGCCCTTTATAGTATTTTCACAAAAGGAATAAAATTTTCAATAATCTAAAACTGTGTAATAAAGAAACCTTAGCCTATGTGGAAGAATTTAGTTCAGGTTTAAGAGATCTAGGTATAGTGGTTTTGGATCTAGACCTGGTCTAATGTGGTCTACACATGAAAAAAGCAGTGAAATCGCCCTTTAGAGCATTTTCACAAATTTAATAAAGGTTTCACAAATCTGAAACTGTGTCTGATTGAAACTTTAGCCTCTGTAGGACAATCTAGTCCAGATTTGAGATCTCTAGGTGTAGTGGTTTTGGATCTGGACCTGGTCTAATGTGGTCTACATGCGAGAAAAGCAGTGAAATTGCCCTTTAAAGCATTTTCACAAATTGAATAAAGGTTTCACAAATCTGAAACTATGTCTGATTGAAACCTTAGCCTCTGTGGAGTAATCTAGTCCAGATTTGAGATCTCTAGGTGTAGTGGTTTTAGATCTGGACCTGGTCTAATGTGGTCTACATGCGAGAAAAGCAGTGAAATCACCCTTTAGAGCATTTTCACAAATTGAATAAAACTTTCACAAATCTGAAACTGTGTCTGATTGAAACCTTAGCCTCTGTGGAGTAATCTAGTCCAGATTTGAGATCTCTAGGTGTAGTGGTTTTGGATCTGGACCTGGTCTAATGTGGTCTACATGCGAGAAAAGCAGTGAAATTGCCCTTTAGAGCATTTTCACAAATTGAATAAAGGTTTCACAAATCTGAAACTGTGTCTGATTGAAACTTTAGTCTCTGTGGGACAATCTAGTCCAGATTTGAGATCTCTAGGTATAGTGGTTTTGGATCTGGACCTGGTCTAATGTGGTCTACATGCGAAAAAAAACAGTGAAATCACCCTTTAGAACATTTTCACAAATAAAATAAATTTTTTTCAAATCTAAAAAGTGTTTCAGACAGCATTAAGGCTTTGCCTGAAATGCCTAACAGCTTCCACAGCAGGAAGAGGTGCAAAAAACGGCGATTCGGTAGCTCAGTAACGTAAATTAACTTTCACTTAAGTTCCCCTTAACTTTCCCCTTAACTGCCGAATCGGAAGCTGCGAATCGGAAGCTAACTTCAGCGTCGTGCGCGGCTCACAGTCTGTCCACACGGTCAGTTACACTCCCTCTGTTAACGAGCAGTCTCACAGGTTACAGCACAGCAAACGTAAGACAGACGTTCTCCTTGCGGCCCTCTCGATTATCTGGTTGACAATCCAAGGCACCCCTCACACAACTCTTCTCCAAAACGGCAAAAGTTCACCCGACCACTCATTAGCTCGTTAACCCTCGGTCCACTCTCCTCTCTCCTCCCACGTATGTTCGCCAATTAACAAGCCACAGTCCGTGTAACTAGAGACTCTTCTACACTAACAGCTCTTTAACAACATGGCTGAAATACATATGAAATGTATTTTAACAGTCCTTATTTTAAAACATTTTAACCATGAACTTGACTTTTTACCACACAAAGAGAAATGTTTTTAACCTTTTACTCTCTTAACACATGTAGCCCACCTTTCCCTATCTGAAGCAGGAGTTCTTAAATCAAACTAACTGAATACTTAAAATAAGGTTCCTCTTTTTATCTTCTGTCTCTATACGCTTCTGATCGTCTTGGGTTTCTCTAAAGTCACCTAAACCTATATTATAATAACTAGCATGCTGCAATAAAATTAAATGTACCACCTTGTCAACACAACCGAGATTTACCTTTTGTATTGAATATCACTTTGACAAAACAACAATAACACACCAGGGTTAGTTTAGAAATAATAAATCCCCATTTTACTTTGGCAATTTTAACGTAAACCATGAAATAAACTTATATTCAGCCTCTCTGAAATATCCCTCTTCTTGAATACCAGGGTAACAATAATATTAATCCCCTTTTACTGGTGTAGACATACTAACAACTTTTCAGTTACCTTCAGTTCAAATTCAGCTCAGTGGGCCCACACTCACACACATATACACACACACACACAGACACATATACACACACACACACACACACACATACACACACACACACACACCAAGCACACACACACACACACACACACACACACATATACACACACACAGACACACTCACAGACACACACACACACTCACACACACACACACACACACACACACACACACACACACACACACAGACACACACACACATATACACACACACAGACACACTCACAGACACACACACACACACACACATATACACACACACAGACACACACACACACACATATACACACACACACACATATACACACACACAGACACACTCACAGACACACTCACAGACACACACACACACACTCACAGACACACACACACACATATACACACACACACACACACAGACACATATACACACACACACACACACAGACACACACACACACACACACACACACAGACACACACACACACACACACACAAGCCGGCACATATAAAAAAAAAAGATTAAAACCCCAAACTTTGTTGCAGGCCTGTTGCTGCTTGAGAGCGACGATACTGTAACTATTGGTCCACTTCACTCAAAGGAGCAACAGAACGAAAGAGCTTTTACTTTAGGTAACAGTTCAGTCCGCTGTGCGGAGGTCAACAGTCTTTCCCGGCTCCCAGCAAAATAAGGGCGGGCAGGTGTCCCCAGATGGCGGGGTCTGTCCCGCGCTCTGTCCCGCGCTCTGCGGCGATCGTCTTCAGTCTCTGCTGTCTAACCGGTGCGTCCAAACTGGCGTGGTCGGTGTCCCTCTTTCGGAAGAACTCTGAGCTTTGACTTCGCAGTGTAACTTTCAGATAACTCTTCAGGGTCTTCACGTCCAAACCCGTGAACTGCTCCACTAGTAACAGCTGAGTTAGCTATACTGGCTAAGAGTCCATTCACTTTGCTAATGAATGCTAACACACAACACTGTCTGCAAACGAGCTCTGATGCACACTGGACTAACTGCACGATACATTTCGGGTAGAAACTCATCACAACAGTACGCAGGATGGTGTTTCTGTGGTAAGACTGTGGATCGTCTAAAACACAGACTTACTACAACTTTGCATGAACCTCACACACTTCGCATCGCGTTCGTTCGCAGTCAAGCTCCCACTTTTTCATTCTCACTCTCTTCCTGTTCACCCCTGAACCCCCAAAACAGACCAATGAACGACCAGCATTACCCATATTTCTCACAGACCACTTCCTCTTTACTAGACAGAACTCTTCAAAATAAAACATTTATAAATGCACAAATCTCGAGCATACTTATTAAACTGTACCCTTTTTAATCTTTTATGAAATAACTTGTAAACCACATTTTTAACAACAATGAATTTGTTTTTAACTAGATCACATGCTTTACATGCTTTTTACCTATGAATCACAATGTATAGTAATTTTAACCTGGCTAAAGGACCCCTTGAGGGATATGTACTAAAGGTAAGAATGTCAGGCAGTTTTTCCTGATGATATTCATGTGGTCAGGTAATATAGTAATTTTACTTATGTATGTTTTTTTATTTATTTTTTTAAATATGTTATGTATATATGATATTCTGACCTGCACAGGATCTACTTAACACACCTGTAAATGCTTTTGTAATTTCACTGTGAGCCTGAAGAAGCAACAAGCGAAACGCGCTGCTCACTAATAAATCAGTAAGTCGAATCTGTGTGCGGTAGTTTGTTTTTGATTTTTGAGAGTTATCCTGCTGCCTACCAGCACCTTATTGTGTTGCTGTGCTCGGGATAATTTTTTGTTTTTAACATCTAATTTATTTATTTATTTATTTATGTAATGCACAAAACAATTTACTGTATTTATACATTTTTCAGCCATAATGCTAAAAGCCAAAAGTGATTCTGCTTCCATGTAGATTTCAAACTGTTGACTGAATCTGAGGTTTGTTCAGAGGTCCCTTAATTCTAATGTTGTAAATTTCACTGAATGAACTTCATTGAAAGTGGAAAACGAGACACGAGTTTAAAACTCACTGACATATTCAGAGCATGCACCATGTGGGGTTAGGGTCAGGCAAAGGTCAAGATCTCCAGACGTCGCAGTAAAGAGCTGCAGGTGACAGAAAGCGACTCGTACCTGCTGCAGGCTCGACTGTTAGCTGATGTTTTCACTGTTAGAAACCAGCGTTCACTTAAGTTGGTCTGAAAACGTTTTTATTTAGTTTAGCTGCAGACTGGAGTGGATAAGAGACACTGTTCAGTTTCCATAGCAACCAGCACGCCAGAGTCTGCTGACTGATCCTCCCGTCTACGCCACGTTCACACTACTGTCCAAAGACCAGACTGTGTTTCCAGACTGGCTGCTGCTGCTCAGTCAGCTGTGGTTACAGCATCTGATCCTCATTCAAATAAGAAAAGAAAGAGAAACATGGAGTCTGAAACCCTCTTCTTCTTCTTAATGTCATCGTTTCTGTTTGATCACAGAATTACACTTTAAAGAGCTTTAAACCCCAAAAACAGACACTCCGTGACTGTCACATCACACGTGGAAAAATGTAGTAACGCTGCTGCCTGCTGGTTTTGTTCTGGTGTGAAGTTGTTATTGAAGGAGGCTGAACAATGTCAGTCCAGTTTAACACGTATTAAAGTAAACGCTCTGGGACATGTTTTCATTTGCATCAGAGGGATCATCTTTTGTAATAGTGCAGACGTCATAAAGTAACTTGATGTTGACTTACTCTGTTCTTGGGAAAGTGTTGTTGAAAGGTAGTGATGTTCCCATGGACAGCTCAGTACTGAAGGACGCATAGCCGGATTCAGGTCTAGGAGAGTTTGGTCTAATATGAATCCTGTTAGACAGAGAGGAAGTTCACTATAGCAGCAGAAACTAGCAGCTATCAAACAGAAAAGAATCAACAGAGCAAAGTTAAATAAAGTCTGAAGCTCTTCATACTGAGTGATGTCTGACATGTTCATTCTGTTCTATTATTCATTTTCTTTGTGGGAGAACAAGAACACAGTGAGGACTCCAGGACTAATGTGATCGAACACCTTCCTCTACTCTGTGTGGGACAAAGACTCCACTGTTAAACATGTGTCTGAGAAAAGTCCTCCTGACTGAGAGCAAATTTCATTAATGATGAAACAGTGAAACACTTTTCTTCCAACATGACAGTCTGCTGCCATGCTGACTGAAAATCCTCATCTCACCTCTGAGCTTTGGTCTGGCTGTCATGTTCCCCACACAGAGTGCTTTTAGAGGGAGGGACTCCCTCCTCTCTGTCCTCACACTGACTCATGCTGCTGAACTCACATCCACTTTCACCTGGAGAGGAAACACAAATCATTCATCTGCACATCAACTCAAATCCTCCTTTCCATCATTTCTCCTGGAAAAAGATCAGCTGCTCCTCCACTGATTGGCTGCTAGTTTCTGTTTCATATCAGTGGCAGCTGAATGCAGTCAGACAGCAGTGTGAGGCAGAGGAAGCTGCCATCAGCTGCTGGACTTCTACTATCAGTCCACTAGATGGAGGCATGAAGCTGCAGCCCAGCACACACACCATGCATGGAGGAGCGGCTACATTCACTGACTCACTGATATGAAACATTTCAGGTCTGCCAGGAAACGTCAGTATCCTGCTGTGTCTGACTTTACGCTGGTGGAGACGACGCTTTGAAAAGCACAATGTAGTTTGTTTTCTGCCAGCTGAAGAAAGGAAAGAAACATCAGCTGTTCGTCAGATTGTTTGATTCCAGTAAATCAATAATCCAACAACATGGAGATTTCTCTTCAAACACAAGAGTTCTCCAAACTCTCTACTGAAATAAGAAGTGAACAACTACTACAAACATTAGACAGAAAGAAACAAACCCTGAAGGGACTAAAGACAAACTTGGTGTTAAACTATCAAACAAAGCAACTTTCAGTTTCTTCAAAGTGTTGAAGAAGAAGACTCTCACTGGACTCCTGCAGAGAAAAGGCTCCACACAGGTCAGCTGTTTCCTGGAGTGGAAGCAGGACAGGCAGGAAGCAGCAGCAGCAGATTTTCACAATAAGAGCACGTTCAGCTGTGCTTTTATTCTCTAACACAGACAGCTGTGTGGAATTATTCATCATCTGAAGAAATGTAGAGATCATACCTCTGTTGATGGAGATCCTAACTTTGATCTGTTTCTCAGCAGCAGCAGACCCACCAGCTTCTGAGGGGAGGAGAGATTCAGCACTCGTCTGATTACAAGCTGGATCAGAGACAGTAAAACACGACATTAGTTCATATGAAGCTGAGAAAACAAGGAACCAGTTTAGACTGTGGACCCGATCCACAACTCTCTCTCTCCTCCTCTGTAAACTGGTTTTCCTTCCTTCCACAGCTGATGACATGTTAACAATTCTTTAGCTGAAGCAGAGAGAGGCTTGTTTTCTTGGCACCACTTCAGTTTCTGTTGTTGTTTTACAGTGACGGTGACTCACAGCTCACAAGGAAACATGAATTCATCTTATGCCAACATCTGAGAGCAGATATCTGATCTGAGTGAGCTAAAGTGAGTCTAGAGCTGCTTATTGCTGTTAATAAAGAGAAAACTGCTTCGCTGAGTTTATCCTGAGTGAACAGCTCACCACCCTATAACACAGGAGGCCTCCAACGAACAACGGATCAGAGCTGTACTTGGTAAGAGCCGTTCTTTTTACCATAGTGACCAAATTTCCCTGCCTGCCCTAAACCCACTCTCCTTTGAGGGAACAGTGACAAGCAGCCAGTCACAGAGGCAGAACTTTGCATCAGGTCTGGAAACACAGGTCATTTAGTCCATACATGCTAAAAGAAATGATCCTGGTTCTTACAAGAGTTTCTATGGAAGGACCAGATCCATCAGATCCGGCTCCTCCAAAGACCTGATTCCCGTCACTATTTTCAAAGGTACAAACAACAGACTCACTCAGCTTGTTCCTGTGGACGTCCGTCAGATCAGCAGCCTGATGGCGTCTCGTCCAAGTCCGTCTGTAGAGAGAGATTATGGTGACTCCTCCCATAATCAGTCATGTGACTGCAGCTGCTGTCTCACCATCAGAACATGCAGTCTGACTGGTCTGAAGACACAAAGTCAGTCCCACAGAAACCAGTTCACCTGGGACCTGTAACCATCTACAGCAGGAGTCTCAAACTCAAACCAGAAACAGTCAGAAACTGTCCAATCAGATCTGCTTTTCCCTGAATCTGTTTTTAGTTCACTGTTACTCTGCAAGTCACTAAGTTCATTTGCAACATACAACAAACATGACAAATAATATAATGATATACATTTAAAATAATTGTGTAAATAGGAGAACTTGCCTCACAGTGGTTCGGTCCACCTGGTTTCCCTCTTACAGGAGGAGGAAACCAGTTCGGATCCTTCGGTAGTCGGGGAGCTCCAGTCATGTTCAGCCTGCTGCAGGGCTGTTTTATGCACTTTAAACATGGATGAACTGATTCTTTTGTCTTTAATACAGACAAAGTTATGATAACTGAGCCCACCCTGTTATTCTAACATTACCTAGCTTATTGGGTAGCTTACTGGACTGGAAGTCACAGTGACCAGGGCCGAGCAGAGTCAAACAGAGACAGGGACTCGAGTCCAGCTTAAGTCGCACACACAGTGACTTCAGACTCGACTCGGACTCGAGGTGCTGGACTCGTGAACAAAGTTTCTTTTCAGTAAACGTCTGATGAGCTCGCTGTTATTCCCTCCGTTACCTGTAACCTGCCTACGTAACACGTAGCATCTGCTGCGAGCGGCCGCACGTGAGAGAGGACAACAAACAGCTGCTGAGCCGTTCATCATAAACTTTGGCTTTAAAACTTCAGACAACAAGACCAGTAAGTGGGAGCATGGGGACGGCCGACCCAGGGCCACACTGGTAGGGGCCACTATGTGGACTGTAAAGTTTAGCTCAGCTGATTATAGCAGATACAAACAAACAACAACGGTGTATGAAGATACGATGTACCAGGAGAATTCAGCAGCTCTTATCAAATGAAACTCTTCACTCACACACAAGAAGGAAACTACCAACAAACACACCAGATTCTAAGGAGACACGTTTTAATAAACATAAATCATAAAGTCACATTTGTATTTCAAACAAATGGCAAACTTATTAGCACATTTCAACAAAACTCCCTTCACCCTAATGCATCATGGGAATTGTGAGGGACGTAGGCTGCACAGCGGTTTATTTATGGCGTCACCTTCCACTGGAAGCGTCTCAGAAGTGTTTCAGCAGCGTGTTGTTAAAATCTCTTGTTTTAATTGTCCTGTTTGTGCTTCTACATTCTTCAAAGCTTTTGTTTCTCGTCTTGACACATTCAGTCTATCTTGGTGGTGATGGCGCAGTGGATAAGACACATTCTAGTGTGAGAGACCTGGGTTCAATCCCCCCCTGTGACCCATCCACCATCTCAGACCAAGAAACTTAACCCCTCGTTGCTCCAGAGGCCTGTGACCTCTGACCTACAGCCATTGTAAGTCACTTTGGATAAAAGCATCAGCTCAATGAATAAATGTAATGTTACAAACAGCGATGAGCTGAGACTGCAGCCGAAGTGTTGACTTACTGAAGTTTAGAAGCCGTCATTAGTTCTAGATGCATTGCACATTACATGGCTGTGCTCTGTGAGTGAAAAACAGGTTACAGAATTTCATATAACCAAAAGAGACCTGACTTGGACTCTAGCTCAGAGACTTGATGGGCAAACTGTTCCCAAACCCTTCTGTCTCTCTGAACTCTCACACATGTAGGCTCTATGTGATCTCCTTTGGTAACTAATGCAATAAGTGATGTAATATTGTTTCACTTCCATTCACTGAGCCTCCCCTGAAACTGAGTGGACCCCCCCTGGGGGGCCCGGCTCAGCTACTACTCACTCCCTACCTGACAGATTTGATTTGTAATCAAAGGACAGGGCATCTCTAAAACACGTAAGCTACCAGCTTATTGGCTCACATGACCGTGTTCAAACCTGCCTACGCGGTTTAACACTGATACCATAGAAACTATACCAAGGCCATTTCGACATGCAGGCTGGAGGAGCCGGGGATTGAACCACTGACCTTCTGATTAACAGGTAACCCGCTGTACCTCCTGAGCCACAGCACAGTTGCTGCATTGTGTCACCGACACACTAAGATCAAAGTCCACAAAGTGTGTTTGTGTGTCTGTACAAGGCTACGAGGTGGATTCATTTCACAGCACAGGGTAACCAGATGAAGTCTGGACTTCCTGTTGTGCTACACGATCATTTCTGAACGTTTCCTCATAACTTCACACAGTCTGACTGGTTTGGTGCCCCAGCTGGGTTACAGTGAGCAGGTCCATCCTGTTCAGGTGGCCTCTGTGGTTCCATTCAGCACAACTATGTAGAAATGTAACCGTGCAGGTTCAGCAGCTACATGACAGACAGTCAGGCTGCAGTCTAGTGTTGCTTTCGTCAACGAAAATGATGACGAAATATCGTCGTCAACGAACCTTTATCACGTGACGAAAACGAGACGAGACGCAACGTAAATGCTGGTCATGTGACGATGACTATAATTAAATGTATTTTGCAATATTGTTGACGAATAAAAACGAGACTAAATGTGGTTTACAAAACGAAAACTATGATAAAATGTCTCTACATTTTCATTGACCAAAACGAGACGAGACTAAATGTTATACCGTTATTTCGTCTCGTTTAGTCGTGTTTGCAAGTATTAACTGCCAGAGCCTGAACTTTACCTGAGGACAGGTAAGCTGAGTCGTTGACGGGGAACCCGATGACACAGAGTTCATATGTATCGCACGCTCTTTCAATCTTCCTGTTTCCAGAGTGTAGAGGAGGAGAGAACACACACCTGTACAATCAGGAGTTAACAACACAGCAGATCAGTGGAGCAACACTGACCTCTGCTGGAGAGTTTAGGAACAAAAAGCCACAGCGTTTTCTTCTTTAGTCAGTGCTGTTGATGAAGTTGTTGTGAACAGGAGCCTCCTGACTGAAGGGGCTGCACATGCTGCTTTCCAGGGGCCTCATTTAGAAAACTGTGCGTAGAATCCTCACTGAAAGTGTCCGATGCGCTCAAAAGACAAAAAAGATTCAGACTTAAGCTGCTTTCAGACCAAAGCCAGCTGGCGTTGAGCTGACTTTCCATCCAAAGTCTGTCTTGTTTCCCTAAATATTGTGAAGGTGTCCAGTCTGGAGGCTTTGGCTGTGGAAAGCGGCCATTTTGTCACGTGGAGCCAAAAGTCCAGCTTAGAAGCGTCTGAACTGAGCAGCAAAGGAGCCGCTGACTTCCTGACTCAACGGACACAGTCAACAACTTTGCACTGCATTTCAAAGGGAATATTTGTTCTTTGAAAATCCACAGAAATGGACTCAGGCCCGTAATAATGCAAATATACACATGCTAATACAATTTTATAAACTTAACTGTTGTCTGTTGTTTGAGCTGCAGCAGCTCCTCAGCCGCAACAGCCAGTACCAAAGATGAAGTCAGTGTGCTGTTGGAAAAAGTGCAAAAAATATAGTAAGACTAAAGACTTGTAACCTGATATACCTCCATGAATCAATGGCATTATTCTCCAATGAAGAAATCATTTATCTAATGTGCCAATCAGCCATAAAATGATGGCAAAATGACATGTTGGCAGCCCGTACACTGGCTATCAGCAGGAGGGGGAAGTCACAACTGTCAAATAGTGTCAAACTGTGTAACGTGTGCGTGCATGTGTGTGCCCATGTTTTTCAGAGGAGGCTGGAGGTACTGGAAGGCTCCCCTACCAGTCCCTGCTGAATCAAAGGGGACCAGAAAATGGAAGGAACCAATGAGAAGCCATTTTAAAAGCTGCTGAGCGTATTTCATTTGAAATAAGTCAGTGAAATGAACAGTGGCAGTTGTGTTTGTGTGGGTGAACAAATCAAACAGGCCTACATGTGAGTCTTTGTATAGTGCTGGGACATTTTCTTCTACATTCTCTATGTGTCTTTGCCACTTAGGGACGTGACAATATTCCTCAGCTGGAGTTTTGAACTTTATAGTGTAACACATTTTCTTAGTTTAATGTGCCGAGCAGCTGTGATGGCCCTTGGCAGTGGTTTCCATCTTTCACATGCTCATGAATATTAAGAATTCTTCATTTAGCTGATGCTGTTCCAAAGGGCCTTACAGCTGATGTACATGTCAGAGGAGCAACGAGGGGTTAAGCGTCTTGCTCGGGGACACGTCGGTAGGAATCGAACACGAGAGCCGCGCGTCTTATCCGCTGCCCCGTCGCTGCCGCTCGACTCTTCAGTAATTAAAGGGTCTGTTTTTCATTCCTGAGAATTCTGCTCCTTCATAGATACGTAGATGTGTGATTCTGTTTTCTCCAGCAATGCAGGAACAGCGTTTATTTGTTGTGCTCATATTCCATCAGTGTTCCTTTTGTGCCTGAACATATCTATCAGATGCAGCACGATGCCACAGCACTGACACAGCAGAGGGAAGTTTAGAACACATCAACGCAGAAGGTAGGCTGAGCTGCTTTTATTTGATCTGTACAGAAATATTTAGCATTAAAGTGAAGAAGCATCCTTTACTAGACATGTAACTGTGCTCAGTCTACCTAATGACACAGCACATTTGACCACGGGACACATTATTGTCTGATGAAACCATCATCACCTTTGTGTCGCGGTTTAATGTCTTCAAATCAACAGACACAGCAGATGACACCCAGACCAAAGTCGGTTGGAAGAGATATTAGAGGCCATGTGTGAAAATGCTATTCCTTGGAATCCTAATACATTTGGAATGGCAGTTTTGGTAATGCTTAAATTAAAGCTTAATTAGAACTTGTGTTCTGAGAAGTCTGCCATTGACATTGGACACAGAGAGGAAAGCTCACTTGTTTGAAAAGTCCAATATATAGATAGAATATTTCTGGAGGTGACATTAATTTGCTATTTGGATCATTTTACACTTTAAACTGGCTGTTGAGATTTAGATGCAAATAATGCTGCTGTGTCTATTTCCTTTAAGCATCCACAGTATAAATGCTAACAAATGTCACTAAGAATCTGGAATGAAGATTCAATATTTGGATGGAAATTGATTGTAGTGAGAAAGTTGTTGTTGTGTTTTGTCTTCTGTCCTGTAGGTGCACAGCAGATGGAAGAAGAGTCCTCAGAAACAGCCAGTAATGTAGCCGTCCTGATGACTGCAGATGAAGGGATCTAAACTGGGCTTCTTTTTATTGAACCAGGACGTCTCATTGAGACTAAGAATCTGCTTTTTAAGGGAGACCTGGCCCAGATTGACTTCAGTCTAGATAAAAACAAGTGCTTTTAGACAGATTCCAATACTACAATAAGAACAGCTGTGGGAACAGAAGCAGAGACTCACTAAAAATGTGCTACTGTCCTTTGAAAGATTTCAAATCCTGATGAGGAGCATTTAGCTGTTTGGATTCTTTGGGCCTTAATCATTACTTGTAGATTTATGTAGATCAGAGTCTGAGTCTGAAAATGATCAGAAATCAAAATTTATTTAATAATATATATGTAATATTAGTAATTAGGAGAACATTCATGATGTAGTCTGTAGAAAAACTATGCAACATGAGTTCATTGTTTTCATGTAGTCACCATAAGGGCTGTGACATTTGAAACAAACAGGATCAATATTACATTTACATCCAATAAACATTTGGCCAGAAACAATATGGTCGAGGCCCGTTTCAGAAAGCAGCTTCAAAAAACTCTAAGAGTGAAGTCCAAGTTAGGTAGGCAGGTTTATTGTCCCAATCCAACACGTTGTAGGAGTGAAACTGAGTTTTGTAACTCCCTAATGCTCCATAGCAGACAATCCACATTAAGAAAGAATCAACTGGGATTAGTTTATTTCCCCTGAGATGGGAAACAGCTGATTTGAGCTCAGAGTAGCTTCACTCTTAGTTAAGCGTGTGCACCACCGCTCTAAACAGGCAGCATGAATGGAGCCACCATACTGCCAGTCACCATGGCAACAGCTAAAAAAATCCTTCCTCATACTTCACCCGTCTGGAGTTGGAAATCCTCAGGCAGAACATCTGGAGAGTTGAACAGATCTTCTTTTTTAAGAAGTGAATATAGTCTATTTCATTTCTATGGAATCACAATTCTAATATTCCAGGTGGAACAAGTGGAACCAGATTTAACATGGAACGTTTTCATTTAGGTGCAATTCTGTCTAGAACAGATGTGGAAGCAGCTCAAACTGAAACAGAAGAACAAAGTAGTGATGAGATTTCTGAAGTGAAAATCGGGGACCTTTCGGGGACACCTATAGCGGGGACAGGAAACCAAAATGGGGACTGTCCCGGAAAGCGAGACGATCTGCTCAGCGGTCCCCTATTTTATAGTCTGTCTAACAGACTTAATTAAATGAAGTCATGAGGAAACAGCTGTGTCAGAGGGAGGAGACTGAGAGGAACTCAAGGTTTATTGGAGAAAAAAGGTCCGCTCAGTTACCATAGTAACTGACTCTGAGCTAAAGTTAGCTGGCTTTCTGAAAGGGTCTGAAAGGAAAACCAAGAGTTAAACTCATTAAAGCAGCTTTCATATCTGGGCCCCAGGAAGCTTCTTTGTTGACCTGCTTGTATCTTCTGATGCAGCATCAGCAACATCTGAGATGGTGGCTGTCACTTCTGCTCAATTTTCATTTGGCAGCAGTTGGAAATGAAAAGCTTCCTGTGAAACTTTGCTTTGAATATGTTGATTTCAGCAAACTGGCTTCACCTCCAACATGTTTTTGTTTTTCCTTTGGTAGATGGAGGCAGTCTGTGCTGTGTCTGCTGCATCCATTTAGATGACAAGAAGAAGAAGTGGCGTTCACGGTCGCAGCTGTGCTCACACACTGCATGTGGATTTAAAAGCAACATGTGCCTTCACTGCCAGAGCCAAAGCACCATGCAAACAGCCTGAGCTTCTGCATCAGTGTTAGGAAACATGGAATGTTTCCATGTGTTGGAAATGAAAAGCCTGTTTGTTTAGAAATCTCTGCTGATGTTGATCTGATCAGGCGCTTCACAGAGGCCTGGCGGATTTTTTCACAGTCCTGCACATGATGGCTAGAATTTCCTGTTGCATTGTCACTGGGAGGTATTTGGGAAAATGGATTTTAAAAAGATGTTTGATGTCAGAGCAGTAGTGACACTTGTGAAAACGTTCAGGTCATTCAGGTGAAGACTACAAGTTATTTTTGAAACTTTAAATGTAATAGATGCTCTGGACGCTCGTATCGCTGAAATCACGTAGCTCGCGTGACCATTTTCTTCATCGTGTTGAGCTTTCCTTTGAACGATTAACATTTGTAAAAAGGAAACAATAAAGTGTCCTTCATAATTCACCAACATGATCCGTTCATTATTTCTCCTTTGATTAGCAATAAAAACATGGTTGGAAGGTCTCAGCCTGTAGATTACCATGTATCAGTATGAAAGGTTCTACATGGATCCTGCTTTGAAATACTGACCTTTGAACCTTCACCTCGCTGCATGTTTGAATGCTTAGAATTCATCAACCAAAGAGACTACAGACATGGGACCAGCTGTTAAAGAGAGCTCTGGGCCTCAGCTGTCATGTGACTATAGTCACCAACTGGGGAGCCAATCAAATGTGCTTCAGATTCCAAACTCCAATTCTAAAGAAGCGCTCAGGCGTTTTAGAAACTACAATTCCCTACAGCCACGCCGTTACAGTTTGAGTCACATCAGCACCACAGCTGGAGTTTTTCCTGTGTGCAGAGTTAGGCTTGTAAAATAGGGCGGTAAAAACATCCAGCTACTGAATATATCAAATATCTGGTACAGCCGAACTACTAATTCCACTGAATCTAGATGATCCGTGTTCAGAAAAAGGAAATATCTTGGTTTATTTCACAGATTTGAGCAGAAACAGGAGTCCAAAAGGCAAACTCCGCCCACAAAATAAAGCACTTCCGTAACCTTCCACGAGCAAAAGTGAGAAAAACAACTTTATTTCTGGGAGTGGATGGAGAAATGATTCAAAGTGGCGCTTAACGTGAACATTTCATATTGTTGAGTTATGAAGTTGCTGTTTTCTGTTAAGAAATGCTAAAGATATCATTAAAATATATCTCAGGTTGACAGGAAGAAAATACTTCCGGTGACCGGCGTCCACGCAGCGGCGATGGTTTCAGCGACAGCAGCGTCAATAGCAACCGCCATAGCAACGCACTAAAGATCAAACTAAACACAATATACATTCTCTGATCAAAGATTGGGAAAATAAAATTCACATTTTAATGCCGATACTATCTTAAAATATTGCAGAGGGACAATTCAGATTTCCAGCTCAGCAGTCTCATCCCTTGTTTTCCAGCTTCCGCATGGCGCCAAGGCCTGATACCCTAAGCAGCCAATAGGAAGAGGAGAAAAAGCTGCTCACCTACATCGGCCTTGATCAGGGAGCATTTCATGGCAGAAACAGCTTCAGTAAGAACGTAGGAGGACCACTGTCAGGCTGGTTAGGATTGGAAAATGATTGGATAGCTCATATATTAATAAGTTCCTGTGAATAACTGCTCTGACAGTGGCTGGAAACACACCTGGACCTCATTGTGGGAATGCTGTTGTAGAGTCAGTACACCTGTATTCTCCCTTTCATTTTACAAACTTAGACTGAGGTGTATTGTGGAAGTAACCTTCATTTAAACATGTTTTACAAAAACATGCTGTACAAATCCAGTGAAATGGTTGGTGTTAACTGGAAAGTTCAGAACAGCAAAGCTGACTGGACCTTGAGTATTACTAGGCTTTAGAAAGTTCCTTCTACAAAAACAGTCTTTATTGTCCAAAACAGCAAGTTTAAAGCAGCTTTGCTTTAAACTGGCCGGACAGTTCACAGCTCATGAAAAACAAACATGGAGTCTGTTGCAGTTCCACTAATAAAGTGATCAGCAGCACAGCCTTAATGTGATTGTGAGCAGCTCCAATGAAAACACACACAGAACCTAACTGTCTGAGTCTGATGCCTTTTGGTTGGTCCTGAATTAAGGAGGCATTTTTTAATGATGTGGAACAAAACATCCAAATGAGCTCAAAGTCTTGGTTCCAGAAGCAGAAAAGCAGCCCTGGTCTAGAGTGCTTCCAGACCCAGCTGCTATCATCGTCATCATGATCATCATCACCATCATCATCACTGTATACCAGTGTCTGTATGCTGGACATGGGGAGGGCCTGAGACGAGGCGGGGCTTGTCTGGGCTGACATGTGACCATGCGTTGCAGGAACAATGTCTGCTACATGTTGGTGAAACATCACAGTGGCGTGATGTAGTTTCCTTTGCAGCTGTTTGAGACGTTGGAGGAGAGCAGCTTCTGCACCTGGCTGCTCTGTGTCATTGATGGCAGAACACAGGAAGGCACGCTGCTGATGGAGGCTCAGCTACACTTCTCATTTCCTGCTAAAGCGTGTGCTTTTCCTCAGCGGCCCGAGTCTTCATATGTAAGGCGTCGATCCTCGCCTTTTCAGACTCCTCGGAACATCGTCTTCTTCAGCCTGGAAGAAGACAAAAGAAAACTAATGTGCCAGGTAGTTGTGCTTAGTAAGCGGCTGTCAGCTGGTTACTAGAGTGATGTGCTCACTAGGTTTAGCTAACTGTACTTACAGTGTCATCAAAACAGAAGCAGACTGGCCAAGAGGGATGGCATGCTTCTTGAAAATCACTAGTTGCAGGGAAGATGCTCCTCTGTGGTGGCCACTGAATGCTGCTGGACTCTTTTATTGCCTGTCTCAGTCTCTTGTTGGAGTCGGCTACCTGCTGGGACAGTCTAATGGCAAAGCCCGCCCATCTAAAGGAAACTTAGAAAACAGACATGCAAACAAACGCAGCCTTCATTAGTTTGTCTTCTGGTCCTTTACAGAGCTGGATCTTAGTTTTTAAATGGATCTACTTATCCACAGCACTTTACCTGGATATTTTCTCTTCAGATGGAGGAGGACGGCTCTCTGCTCTGATTCACTTCTAGCCTCGCAGATCAGTCGGCCTCTGAGGTCACGGTCAACATCTTTAAGGGCAGACCGGAAGATTCAATCAGATTCTCGCCATCTGTTTTTTTCTCCATGTTTAGCAGAGTTCTCACTTCTCCAATGGTCAGAGAGTCAAACTGATTGTTATTTAGGCTCTTAATCAGAGAACAGTAACAGACTGATGCTGCTTCCTCACTCTGTTTCATCCTCCATGTGTGACTCCACGAGTCCCAGATCTATAGATTAGAAAAAGTAGAGCCCAACACATCAGTAGTTACCAAGCAGAAAACATTCCTGTGGTCCACCTGAGCAAACATTGGAAGTTACAGGGGAGCTTGGTGCTAACTGATTATTAATCACAGCATATTTAATTAGTGCAGCTTTAGGGCAACTCTTCCATTGGGACAGTTTCCTGCTATTGTCTGGCTCATAGCTGTGTAATCACAGCCAGGCTTCCATGTTGAAGCACATCAGTAAGGCCCTCAAAGATGGCTGGAATCCCCAGATAGTCTCACAGAAACAAAGTGAACTTGTAGAAGTGAATGAGCTTAGTGATGTCGTCCCTTTTCCATCTGCAGACAGTGTCTGGAGAACAGATGATGACATTACTACAGCTCTAATAAAGTGCTTCATTTCATGTTCCTTCTTCCCGACACAGCTTACAGGATACTCTATACTGTACATGGAAAAGGAAGCAGAACATCTTTGCAATATTCTTTCTTAATAATCTGTGTTACCTTTTACAATATTCAACACGTTCACTTCAGTTCCTTCCTTATTGGCTTGGCTTTTTTCTTGGGCTAGCTCCAGCTCCTTTTCTTCCATCTCTCCATGTCTCGCTCTGAGACTAACACTAGCCAATAAACAGAAGAGAAAAGAAACAGCTGTCAGTGCTACATACTCTGTGCAAAGGCGCTTGGACCTGGAATCTAAAGTTGTCCCGTTCACAGCTATTGTTACCTGCATGGCGTGACTTACCTGGTGCCTCTCTGATGACAGATGAGATGTCTTCTTGAGCCAGAATTGATCTTTTCTCTGCCAGGAGCTGCACCTCTGTAAAGACAGTTTGTGTTTCCTTCTTCTCCATCTGCAGCTCTGACACTGTTCTGTTCGGCCTGGAGTTTAACCCTGGATCCCAAATCTTAATCTGGTAAAGACGTTACCATCTGTCTTCTTCTTTAACTTGGCAGACACATGTTGGCCTCACTGCTGCCCTCCACAGACACCAGGGTTCACGCTTTCTTAGCTTGTTCTAATTATTCCTGTGTACTTTGTGTGTCTGGCGTCGTGCTGCAGCTGCAGTCTGTGAAACGTCAGGGCGTTTATATAAAAGTGTCTCCAGCACTTCTTCAGACCACGAGGCCGTCAGATTCCTGAAGCAGCTCTCGTGTCGTCTGATGGTGAACAGGTGTGCAGGACACGTTTTTATCTTAAGAAACTCACTTTGTACTCAAACCACAGACACAACCAATCACAGAGGAGGAACTTATGAAAACAGCTTTTATTTTGGCGGGATGAAAAGAGGCGGCCACAGATGGAAATGTGAAAGCAGATGAAGATGAAGTCTCTTCTCCAGAGACATCCAGAGAAAGTTACATGGAGGCGTTTGTCTTCATGAAGAGTCTCAGGAGTCAGGCGCTCGTCTCTCTGCTCTACATGAAAAACACAGCGACACGTCAGACTCACAGTGTCTCCTGGGAAACAGGACCTGTCCTCACTTTCATAACCACGGTTTCAGCATCCTTCCATTCCAACATTAGGCTCATGAAGCCAGTGACACGTCACCATCAGTGGGCTCCGTAGAAACCTGAACTATAAGCTAAGAAAAGATTTGAAGGCTTCAGTGATGTCCAGCAGTTTTGTTGTTCTCTTCTTCAGATCCTTCAGAGACTTCCAGAGCAGATTCTCTCATCCTAAACACCTGCAGGCTGTCTGAAGCTACTTCATTCATTTTATTTACCACGTTTCACCGTGATGACGAGATCATTTCATTAGTTAAAATGATCCTGTCGTCTCAGGAAACCCACGTCTGTTATTTCCAGATAATCTCAAATAATCTGAGATTGAGAAATTAAATCAACTCGTTACCAGGGGAAACCTGAGTAAATAAAATGTGTGAATGTTTGGCCTGTTAGGGCTTCCGTAGATTTGATGAGTCACAGTAAGCAGTTTTTCTTTTAAGCTAACATAAAGATGCTAAGTTAAGCTAAAACTGATGTCGGGCAGAGAAAGAACTTCTTTTATTAAAGTCATTTATCAGCTGTGAGGCTGACAGCTCACTGACGCCCTCTACAGGCTGGAGCTCAAATGATCCAAACAAGTGTTTTCATTTTACAGCCAATCATCTTGCACTGCTGCTACAACACTAGCTGACAACAGGTTTGATTGGTCTGAGGCTTCTCTGGTGGGCGGGGCCTGGTGTTACAGGAAGTCCGTCAGAGAAATCGTGTGTGACCTCAGACCTCAGACTGTGATACAGAAC
This sequence comes from Lepomis macrochirus, assembly GCA_024633595.2. Classification (NCBI taxonomy): domain Eukaryota; kingdom Metazoa; phylum Chordata; class Actinopteri; order Centrarchiformes; family Centrarchidae; genus Lepomis; species Lepomis macrochirus. Next base: position 23,686,011 of record JALXJV020000025.1, on the reverse strand, counting down.
CTAAAGCCAAGTATGCAGAGTTTATCTGACCCACATTCTCCTGGAGCAGCCTGAGGCCAAGAAGTTCCTGCTGAGTCCAGAGATCAGAGTCTGAACTCAAACCCTCAGCTAGCTTACAGCTAACGTCCAGCTGGTCACAGTCCCTGCTGCTGCTTCCTGTCTGAACACGAGTTTAGAAATGAGACGGACTGAATGAAACTACAGAACCAGGTCAGAGTAACAGGTTCAGGTTCCCTCAGGTTCTTCCACGCCCTGACTCAACGTCCAGCTTTCAAACATCACATGCAGACAGCTCATGTGAAACGTGTTACCATCCTAGTCAGGAGCGGTGGGCAGCCACTGTGTCGCTGAGTCCAGAACCATCTGAGGCAGAGTGAGAATAAAGATCAAGAACTGTTCCCCTGTTCTGTTGGACAGCTGCAGCTGTGCAGTGCTTATTATATATACTGTATACATGTACTCTATGTACTGTGTCTAATACAGGAACGCCCCGACAACGACCTGCAGGAAACTTTATTATTATTAATGATGCTCCTGCAGCTAAAGGTGGCCCAGGATGAACCTGTCTGTGCTTTTGACTGCATCACATGGGAATGAACGTCCCAGAGCAAACCTTTGCACTTTATTTTGAAAGCACATGTTACCACAGTATTTAGCTTAAACACATTTTGATAGCCTCGTTTCTGATGGTGGACTTTGTGACCATGAAGCATCTTGTACTGGTTTCTCTGGTCCTGAGCGAGCAGAGAAACTCTGAGAAGGTCAGAGTCCTTTAAGCCTGAAATATTCCAGAGACTGTTAACAGCTGTGCAACGTTCACAGGCTGCAGGAAACTTCTGCTTCATTTCACGTCCATCAACATGTCAACCTCATGTCCATCACTGCATTAAGTCATCAGGACGGCTCATTGGTTATTAACTCAAAGCATAAAATACCACACTAACAATAAAACCATCCACATCACTCAGTCACATTAATGTCTCCTGGTGTCTCAAACCAAGCAGGAAATAAGGGCCCTTTCACACCTGAACGTCCGAACCAAAGTAGACGCTCTATTGGCCGCTGGGATGCGAGAAAGGCGGCCGCCATCTTGAACCGGTCATACTTCCCGTTGCAAGAAAGCGAGATGTCAGAGCGCTGTGCAGCATATTCATGCTCAAATCGGCGGACCATCGCTAACAGGGCTTTAACATTAGCTTACTGTTGGTTGTGTTTTGTGAATAGAATATTACCAGAGAGCTGAGAAGGAGCGAGGATCTTTGATATCACTGTGCTGAAATCGTAGCCAGCTAGCTAGGCTATGTTTACTGCACCGGCCGGTGTTCACCGGCTATGAGCTGTTTATATACAGTCTATGGCTGAGACTTGATAAATTATATTCCATATTTGTATTTTAAGGTTGCTTTGTTCTTATTTTCTCTGTTCTGTAAAGTGTCTTCTTGTCATTGGTTGTGTCTGTGTTTCTCAGGATCAGGCTACACCACGTCGCCAGACTCACCTCTCTTGAACTGCAGAGAAAGAAGCTCTATAAAACAGTCCTCTTTCAGGGCTTTTAGCTCATGCAAAGCTTTCGTGTGTGTGTTGGGCTGCTAAATGTAAAGTGCTGGGAGAAGATGGATGTAGAAGAATGTGTTATGTGTTTGTGACAGAGAGGGACAAATATAAAAAGCTTCAAGCAGACTGGAGATGTAAGTAATAATTGAAATAAATTGATAGTCAAAATGGAAATGTCCCCGTTTCCCCCCTTTTCGGGGATTATGTTCTGATCTGGGACGTCTGCTCACTTTATATCATATACCACGATATTCTATTACTGTTGAGCCCACTATGAATATTAAAATACGGGTCATAGCTACATGTCTGACCTTTGCAGCAAAAAACACCGCGTGAAAATCAGTTCAGTATTCAGTGAGTTATGATTAATTAAATGCGCTGACAGCTCATTGCACCTGCCAAACAGATTAGACTGAGTGGAGCAGGTGACCGGTTCAAGATGGAGGCCGCACGGCTTGTCAGTGCCAATAGGCAGTAGCGGTCGACATACTAATACCACCTTAAAATCAGGTGAAAAGTACTAATACCATGTTAAACTAAAATGCCACCTTAAAACCTCTTAACCAGCACAAATATTAAAAACACTTTTAAACTTTGAACCACCTTAAAAAGTCACAGGACAGGAGCACCTTCAAAAACCTCATACCACCTTAAAAACCATATAACAGCCTTCAACATACTAATACCCCCTTAAAAACCATATAACAGTCCTCACCATGCTAATACCACCTTAAAAACCATATAACAGCCTTCAACATACTAATACCCCCTTAAAAACAATATAACAGTCCTCACCATGCTAATACCACCTTAAAAACCATATAACAGTCTTCAACATACTAATACAAACTCAAAACCATATAACAGTCTTCAACATACTAATATTACCTTAAAAATAATATAACAACCTTCAACACACTAATACCAGCTTAAAACCATATACCAGTCTTCAACATACTAATACCACCTTAAAAACATTTAACAGTCTTCACCATACTACCACCTTAAAAATAATATAACATTCTTCACCATATTAATACCACCTTAAAACCATATAACAGTCTTCACCACACTAATACCACCTTAAAAACGATAGAACAGTCTTCACCACACTAATACCACCTTAAAACCATATAACAGTCCTCACCATATTATACCACCTTAAAAACCATATAACAGCCTTCACCACACTAATACCACCTTAAAAACCATATAACAGTCTTCAACATACTAATACCACCTTAAAAACTGTAGAACTGAATTAAACTTACTAATACCACCTTAAAACCATATAACAGTCTTCACCACACTAATACCTCTTAAAAACCATAGAACAGTCTTCACCATACTAATACCACCTTAAAAACCATAGAACAGTCTTCACCACACTAATACCACCTTAAAAACCATAGAACAGTCTTCACCATACTAATACCACCTTAAAACCATATAACAGTCCTCACCATATTATACCACCTTAAAAACCATATAACAGCCTTCAACATACTAATACCACCTTAAAAACCATATAACAGCCTTCAACATACTAATACCACCTTAAAAACCATATAACAGTCTTCAACATACTAACACCACCTTAAAAACTGTAGAACTGTCTTAAACTTACTAATACCACCTTAAAACCGTATAACAGTCTTCACCACACTAATACCACCTTAAAAACCATAGAACAGTCTTCACCACACTAATACCACCTTAAAACCATATAACAGTCCTCACCATATTATACCACCTTAAAAACCATATAACAGCCTTCAACATACTAATACCACCTTAAAAACTGTAGAACTGTCTTAAACTTACTAATACCACCTTAAAACCATATAACAGTCTTCACCACACTAATAGCACCTTAAAAACCATAGAACAGTCTTCACCACACTAATACCACCTTAAAAACCATATAACAGTCTTCAACATACTAATACCACCTTAAAAACTGTAGAACTGTCTTAAACTTACTAATACCACCTTAAAACCATATAACAGTCTTCACCACACTAATACCTCTTAAAAACCATAGAACAGTCTTCACCATACTAATACCACCTTAAAAACCATAGAACAGTCTTCACCATACTAATACCACCTTAAAACCATATAACAGTCCTCACCATATTATACCACCTTAAAAACCATATAACAGCCTTCAACATACTAATACCACCTTAAAAACCATATAACAGTCTTCAACACACTGATACCACCTTAAAAACCATATAACAGTCTTCACCACACTAATACCACCTTAAAAACCATAGAACAGTCTTCACCACACTAATACCACCTTAAAAACCATATAACAGTCTTCACCACACTAATACCACCTTAAAAACCATAGAATAGTCTTAAACATACTAATACCACCTTAAAAACCATATAACTGCCTTCACCACACTAATACCACCTTAAAAACCATATAACAGTCTCAAACAAACTAATACAACCTTAAAAACCATAGAACAATCTTCAACATACTAACACCATCTTAAAAACTGTAGAACTGTCTTAAACTTACTAATACCACCTTAAAACCATATAACAGTCTTCACCACACTAATACCTCTTAAAAACCATAGAACAGTCTTCACCACACTAATACCACCTTAAAAACCATAGAACAGTCTTCACCACACTAATACCACCTTAAAAACCATAGAACAGTCTTCACCACACTAATACCACCTTAAAACCATGTAACAGTCCTCACCATATTATACCACCTTAAAAACCATATAACAGTCTTCACCACACTAATACCTCCTTAAAAACCATAGAACAATCTTCAACATACTAATACCACCTTAAAAACTGTAGAACTGTCTTAAACTTACTAATACCACCTTAAAACCATATAACAGTCTTCACCACACTAATACCACCTTAAAAACCATAGAACAGTCTTCACCACACTAATACCACCTTAAAACCATATAACAGTCTTCAACATACTAATACCACCTTAAAAACTGTAGAACTGTCTTAAACTTACTAATACCACCTTAAAACCATATAACAGTCTTCACCACACTAATACCACCTTAAAAACCATAGAACAGTCTTCACCATACTAATACCACCTTAAAACCATATAACAGTCTTCACCACACTAATACCTCTTAAAAACCATAGAACAGTCTTCACCATACTAATACCACCTTAAAAACCATAGAACAGTCTTCACCATACTAATACCACCTTAAAACCATATAACAGTCCTCACCATATTATACCACCTTAAAAACCATATAACAGCCTTCAACATACTAATACCACCTTAAAAACCATATAACAGTCTTCACCACACTAATACCTCTTAAAAACCATAGAACAGTCTTCACCATACTAATACCACCTTAAAAACCATAGAACAGTCTTCACCATACTAATACCACCTTAAAACCATATAACAGTCCTCACCATATTATACCACCTTAAAAACCATATAACAGCCTTCAACATACTAATACCACCTTAAAACCTTATAACAGTCTTCAACACAGTAATACCACCTTAAAACCATATAACAGCCTTCACCACACTAATACCACCTTAAAACCATATAACAGTCTTCACCACACTAATACCACCTTAAAACCATATAACAGCCTTCACCACACTACCACCTTAAAACCATATAACAGTCTTCACCACACTAATACCACCTTAAAAGCATATATCAGTCTTCACCACACTAATACCACCTTAAAACCATATAACAGCCTTCTCCACATACCAGTACCACCTTAAAACCATATAACAGTCTTCACCACACTAATACCACCTTAAAACCATATAACAGCCTTCACCACACTAATACCACCTTAAAACCATATAACAGTCTTCAACATACTAATACCACCTTAAAACCAAATAACAGTCTTCAACATACTAATACCACCTTAAAACCATATAACAGCCTTCACCACACTAATACCACCTTAAAACCACATAACAGTCTTCAACACACTAATACCACCTTAAAAACTGTATTAACTGTCTTCAACTTACTAATACCACCTTAAAACCATATAACAGCCTTCACCACACTAATACCACCTTAAAACCATATCACAGTCTTCACCACACTAATACCACCTTAAAACCATATAACAGTCTTCAGCACACTAATACCACCTTAAAAGCTCCTCCCAGCTGAATGGTGTCAGCAGTCCTGAGCTGAGAAAGACAACAAACACACTCACAGTAACATTCTGCTTTTATTGGAACAAGAGCCAGAATTCAAAGCAACACATGACAGAAGGTACAAGTCAACGGCATTTCCACCATTTAATGATCAGAGCTTCCATCTTTAAAGGACTGGAAGTGGAAGAAGTTTACAATGGAAATGAGGAATCTGTTCAATCACTTTGAATCACTTTGGATTTATTACAAGAAGCTGAAAGATTTCTGGGATCTGATCTGTTCTCTACCAGGAGGAGACTCTCCCTGCTACAAGGAACACAGGGACACTGAGGAACCAGAACTGAACCAGAACCCAAATCCAGGATAAAGAGGTTCAGTGAATGTGGTGTTGAAGGTGTGGAGGTGGATCAGTGTGTCAGAGGAGACTCTGTAGAAGGACAGAGAGCCAGCAGGACAGTCCACATACACTGCTACTCTACCAGAGGAGGAGGAGGAGGAGGAGGAGGAGGAGGAGGAGGAGGAGGAGGAGGAGATGGATTTTTCTCTGTTATTGTGACAGACAGAGTAACCACCATAATCAGAGCAGCTCAGACTCCAGGACTGATCATTCAATCCAAACCCACAGTCTTTACTGCCTCCTCTCCTTCTGATTCCTCTGTAACTCACTGATATAAAAACTCTTCCTCTCCACTCGACCTCCCAGTAACAGCGACCAGTCAGACCATCTCTACACAGCAGCTGAGGCCAGAAGTCAAACCTGTCTGGATGATCAGGATATGACTGATCCTCCAACACATCTGTCGCCTTCCTGTTGTTGTCAGACAGTTTGATCCTTCTGCTTACTGTGTTTGTGTCGATTGTGAGTTGACAGGAATCTGATGGCGAAAAAGAGACATACAGTTATAGATTTTTAAAATACTTTTAATTTATTTTTTAACCATTATATGTTCAGCAGAACTTCACTGAGAGGAAGTATCTTTTTGATCACATTCACACTGTGACACATTCTGCTGGCCACTAAGCAGCTGCTCAAGATCTATCATCTGTTCACTGATTGGCTCTTTGAATGAGTGATGTCACAGTCTGAAGATGGTTGAATGTGTGCTGCTTTGTTTTCATGAATCAAATGAAAAACACACTTACACTTCCTCAGACCTGGTCTCAACCATCGGACTCCAGCAGGCTCCACCCTGAAAGGAGGAGGGGGGTCAGAGCAGCATCAGACATGGACATTTATGGGCTTATTTATGTTTCAATATTATTTGTGTGAACAGATGAGCGATCTGTGTGGAAATGTGTCATCTGGAAATATAAAACACAAACTCACAAAAATATTTTGCAAATATTAAACAGATTTGCAAACACATGAACAAATTCCACAAATCAAAAAATATCTGTGAATAAATTTAATAGTTTACAAATAAATGAAGCACATTTGTGAAAATCTTTCAGACAGACATTTGTGAGTCCCGCCTGTATTTGTGGATCTCAGTTCTTCACACAAAGAAAATGGACTGGTGTCATTCGGCTGCTTTCGGAGACCACGTGATGGTGCCTCCACATTTCAAAGTAAAACGGCCTCTGAACTGCCTGAATGTGCAGCTTGTTGCTGTCGCCAAAGAAATGTCAGCTGCTGTTTCAACAAAATGTGAATGCAGACTGAAATTCAACGGTGTTGTTGTGTCGGAGAGGCAGCGATTCAAAGCAGCCGTGAGGAAGAAACAGTATAATTATACAACGTAATGTTATTAAGCTCTGAGCACAGGGAAAGCCCGCTAGTCAGCTCGGCTAATTTCAGCAGGTGGAATTTACATTTAGCCATATCCTTTTTTTTTTTTTGGAGTACGGCCAAAAGCCGAGTGGACATCGGTGGGAGTTCCTGTCCTGTGGTCAACACCAGCATCAACAAGTGGACAAAAGAACAACAACAACAACCAAATGAAGAATGAATAAGTCCTTAGGATAGAAAACAAAGTTTAATGCAAACAATAGAATCAAATCCTTTTCTAATCCAGCCCACGCCTTGTTGTTTCTGTAAATACAGAGAAAGAATGTGTGTAACGTTGTTACTGTGTAATTATAGAGTTTAGGATAACAGTGGACACTTACTAGGTTCCTCTGGACCTCATTTAACATTAGATATGTTTGATCCCACTTCATACAGGCCAAACATTACATACATATATTTCACATTACTACATCACTGTATTACTTGAGAAAGGTACGTTTGTTAGCTGCTGCAGTGCAGGATGAATTTCTGAACTTGTTCTTATTCCAAATCAGACAGTAAAGGAGAAATGTTGATTGTCAACAGTTCAGCTCAGTTTAGCAGCACTGTACACTGTAGTTACCTCGTGATCTTCACTTTATTATTGACATGACTGCAAACCAAGGTACCAGTTATTAGAGCTGTTGGAGATGTAGATTAAGATCAACTAAAGCTGGCTGCTAGACCAGCATCTTGTCAGTGGTGGGTAGCTACTAATAATCTTAACCAATCCCACAGACACCCAGTATAATCTCATTATTCATAAAGCATCTTTAAACATCATTTTGAACACAGCTTAGATGACAGTTCACTTCTGTTACTGGACCAAAATCCATTGCAGATAACAGATTAGTTGTAGCAAAGGTAGAAATGCCCCAGTGATTTATTTCTTTTTAAAAAAAGAAGAACAGATTTCATCCAGCCCTGTATCTAGTTCTGTGGTATCAGCAGGTTCACAGAGTGGAAACAGCAGGGTGCAGCATTAGGCCTAAATTTAACATGGCTACATTATACAGTATGTAGGCTACACGTGTCGCCCACCAAACACATGATATCCTGTTAGATTTCTCTGGAAAAATAAATATTTCCATGAGCTGTAAACCGTAATCAAGATGAAAACAAAAAGGCTTTGAAATGCTTCACTTTGTGTAATGAATCTATATATCAGAGATTCACTTTTTGAATAGAATTACGTTAGATCGTCTGTTGTTTCCGGTTAGCGCTAAGTTAGCTAACATCTCCCCTTCAGACTGCAGCTGAGCAGGAAGCTTCTCCAGCAGCTACAGAGCTGCTATGGAGCTGAACATTAGCTCAGTTTATAGAAAGGAACTGGAAGCTGGATTTTATTACTGCCTACTTGTCCAATGTTGAGAACATCAGGTCCAAACTGAGACTAAACTGACGTAGCCTGCAGCTCTGTCCTGTACAGACTGAGTTTAGGAAAAGAAAGGACGGAGGTGACAGTTATTTATTTACAGAAAATAGATAATTAAACATATATTCAAATATGCCCAGATGTTTTTTTCCTGACCGGCTCCACACAGGACTTTATAAAATGTTGGCCTACTGTATAGCCCATTCAATATAGTATATAGTGTAAAATATATACTGTATTGAATAGGAAAACATAGGCCTAAAAATCAGCCTCTCTGTCTTTACATTTTTGTTTTTAGTCGCCTATAGTAAATATTGTAAATAAATAACCAAATATCTGAGAGAAGTCGTCATGACTCTTCTGTGTGTAAATCTTTTAATATTAAAGTCCCTGAAGTTCCCAAGAACTAGAAGAGCCACTTAGTTTCTGCACATTTCATATATTTCCAACCCATGTTTGCTGTGAAGACTATGTTCTCTACAAATGTTCTACACAAAGTAATAGTCATTCAGTCAGCATTTGGAGAAATACACTTGAATGTAGCATCTCAAAGTCCTGTCCTGTAGTCGTCAGGTTTCAGCAGAGATTTAACTAAATATAACTGCTTTGGAGTTATTGGAAGGTTTATTTTTTTCTCTTTTGATGGAGCTAGGCTAGCAGTTTCCACCTGCTTCCATTTCTTCTGCTAAGCTAGGCTAAACATGTCCTGGACCTCTGTCTGTACAGAGATGAAACTGGTTCGATAAAGGGTAAGAGGGCAATAAAGGATATTTCTCAGACTAACAGACAGTTCCTTTAACATGCAGCGATCTGTCCAAACTGCATCAATTAACACCAACAGGCATTTATTATTATTCAGGGTACATACAGGAATCTTGAAGTAAAATTCAAAACCTTTTCAAGACTTTTTCAACATATTTTAAGACTGCAGCGCCACTTTGAGCTAACGGATCAAATCAGCCACACACTTTAAAAGGGACATTTGAGTTTTTAAAAGGAATTTAAATATATTTATAACATATTGATTGCCTATATGTCATCAGGTTGTAACGCCACCTAAAAACTGAAGCATTCACCAACTTTCTCAGTTGCCTATAACAGCCTGTATGAGCCAACAGTTTTCTTTTGAAGGACTGGTTAGATTTTTTCTGCAAAAAGCAGCTGTCTTACAAAAGCTATGACGTTTATGCAGCAACATTACAGCAAGTCATGTGACACAGTGTAAGTTCACAGTGTTCAGTTGGTTTAAACTAGACAATGTGAGATTGCCTGCAATGATATGTGTGACAACTTTAATCGACCACTTGATCAATACAACAAAATTCAAACAGACCAGGAGGGAACAAAGATGAAGAGAATAAACTGAGTGATGAATAACGTAAGTAGTGAAGGCGGTGTAGCACAGACACAACCTGGAGCAGGAACTAGTCTAAATGACTGGATTAGTCTAATAATATAACATTAAATTAAAAGTATAATCTTAATTTAATAGTAAACTGTTAAATTTAATTTAGTTTGGCATTAATATATTCATTATGATCATTCACTATAATTTCATATAATAGAATATAACTTACCACTAGTTTAATATTAATTCAAATTCCAGCTGTTTCAGTTTGGGTTGTTTTTTATTCATTAACTTTGTGCAGAAAGACGCTCGAGGCTACCTGAGAGGCTCCAACCTTCATTTCAGGCTGCTGACTCGTCAATAATCAGAAGAGTTTCTGCAGAACATTGAGTTCAACATTTATAAAGTTTGTTGCAGCACATCAAGCATTTTTTAATCCCGCTCCATCCAGGCTGTGATTGGTCTATTCACAGTGACACTGACAAAATTATCAGCTTTATGAAAAGTTCAACGTGTTTCAATAAAAGGCACCGATTAAGCTAAATACCCAGCTAACGTTAGCCAAACCCACACGCTGCTTGAATTCTCCCTGTTTCCTTCTGTCTCACAGATTCAGCTGCTGGCGGCGCGTCTCGCTCTTGTTTTTCAGGAACGGGGCTGTTCAGGTGGCCACAGAGCGACCGGCCACCTGGGTTAATCCTGTTACTCCTGTTCGCCACTCCGACTATGTTTTTGGACGATTAGCACTGAGGGTCCGGCGGGGAGGGAGGTTACTGTCAGCTGTACTCGTAAATCATATTCTGGTTCGCACAGATCTATTTTGGGGCGTTTAAGAGAGAAACAGACGCTCAGTGGATCCCTGCGCCGGACGTTACAGAGACGAATCACAGTCGCTGCTCTCTGCCTGTCGAGTGTTTTTGGCTGTGCGCTATAAATAAAAACGTTCACCGACACTTTTAGCAGACTAACTTTGGGGCAAACAGGATTTTCACACTGAAAAAAATATCTTCAAAATTTAATACTTTTTAATGGCCTTAATTCTCGCAAAATTGATTTATCACCTTTCAAGACTTTTTAAGACCCCGCGGACACCCTGTTATTATTTTTTGCTCCAGGGCCCGTATTCACAAAGAGTCTTAAGGCTAAGAGCAGCTCCTAGTGACGTAATTCTAAGAAAATTCTGAGAAAAGTGGGCGTTTACTCTTAAAATTAAAGAAAAAATCCTAGTAAAGAAAAAAGTAATTCATAAAGCATCTTAAGCCTTAAAAGAGCTCTTAAGCTCAGAATTGTTAGGAGCAGGGACGAGGACTTTTAAGAGGCTTAAGAGTTTCTTTAGTAGAGGAGAAAATGGCAGAAAGACGAAGAGGGAGAAGAAATGTGTTGCAGGATGACAGTGAGTTAATCAGACGCTATAGATTAGATCGTGCAGGGATCGTGTTTGTGACTGATCTTATTAGATACACGCTAACATCTCCGACACAGGCAGGAATGAAAGGAATCACTACATTAGGATATTTGGTAACAAAGCAGCGGTGATGATTTGGGTCTGTCACAACCTTCTGTAAGCGTGATCACACGAACAATTACAGCACTGTCAGAACCTTTTATTGTGTCGCAGTTCATTTAGTTTCCACTGGACATTCCCACCTTGCAGGCTCAAAAACTGCATGTATGAATATAGCAGCTTCCCTGGTGCACAACAAGAATGAACCGTTAATAGTTTGCGCTGTACGCTCCCACCTCTGCTTCTCGCCCCGTGCTGTGACACCCGGCCCGAATTCACCTTTTAGAATTGCCTTGTGTTTATCCACTAACTGGTCCAGTTGGGCTTTCTCACCCTGCTTGGTTTTGATTCCGTGTTTGATCCATTAAAACCAACATTCAAACCACCACTTAAATAGAAACGCCAGCAATCACACAAACCAACACACACAGAAAACCTCTGAGAGGCGGGATGTTTTTTTGTGTCAGATACAAATGTAGAAGACATCTTTAAGATCATGAGTGGCATTTAATGATTCAAAAACAAAAAGAATGAACACCAGAAAATTATTTACTCATATACTCATGAATACTCATGGGATCTTTAGTCTAGAAACTACTGTCAAAGTTTAGTTGAAGGTCCTTGACAAATCATATCAGTGGAAACAATCCTACAGAGGTTAGCTGTTTATTCACCAATGTAAATCAGATTTTAGATGGTCATCAACTCAATGGGTTAATGAATCCTGACCTCAGGGTTTCCAGTTTACAGTGTGGACTCTCCAGTCCAGCAGACAGCAGGTTCAATCCTGAATCCTGCAGGTTGTTGTTACTCAGGTCCAGCTCTCTCAGACTAGAGGACTGGGAGCTGAGAACTGAGGACAGAGCTACACAGCTTCTCTCTGAGAGGTTACAGCCACTCAGTCTGGAGAGACAACAGGAAAGAAAGAAGTAATAACACGTTTTTTTTTTTCCAGTTGAAAGACAGCAGAGTATTTATTGATGAATAAATCCCACTTACAGAGCTTTGTTGGAGGCTTTGACCACTGGCAGCAGCCTCAGAAGAGCCTCCTCTGAAGCAGAGTATTTCTTCAGGTCAAACACGTCCAGATCTGTTTCTGATGACAGTAAGATGAAGCCCAGAGCTGACCACTGAGCAGGAGAGAGTTTATCTGTGGAGAGACTTCCTGAACTCAGGGACTGTTGGATCTGATCCACCAGAGAACGATCCTTCAGTTCATTCAGACAGTGGAACAGATTGATGCTTTTCTCTGCAGTGGGAGTCTCTTCGATCTTCTTCTTGATGTACTCGACTGTTACCTGATTGGTTTCTGAGCCACTTCCTGTCTGTATCAGCAGGCCTCGTAGGAGATTCTGATTGGTCTGCAATGAAAGTCCCAGGAGGAAGCGGAGGAACAAGTCCAGGTGTCCATTTGGACTCTGTAAGGCCTTGTCCACAGCACTCTGGTAGAGATGTGTTGCATCAAATTTGTATTTAAATAGTTTAGACCGCCACCATAACCACCAGAATGTAGGTTGTTCTTCTGCCAGCAGATTGACTCCAGAGTTGATGAAGGTCAGATGGACATGAAGAGCAGCCAGAAACTCCTGAACGCTCAGATGGACGAAGCAGAACACCTTGTCCTGGTACAGCCCACTCTCCTCTATAAAGATCTGTGTGAACACTCCTGAGTACACTGAGGCTGCTCTGATATCGATGCCACACTCTGTCAGGTCTGATTCATAGAAGATCAGGTTTCCTTTCTGCAGCTGCTCAAAAGCCAGTTTTCCCAGAGACTCAATCATCTTCCTGCTCTCTGGACTCCAGTGTGGATCTGTCTCAGCTCCTCCATCATACTTGGTGTTCTTCAGTTTGGACTGAACCACCAGGAAGTGGATGTACATCTCAGTCAGGGTCTTGGGCAGCTCTCCTCCCTCTCTGGTCTTCAACACCTCCTCCAGAACTGTAGCAGTGATCCAGCAGAAGACTGGGATGTGGCACATGATGTGGAGGCTTCAGTGATGTCTTGATGTGGGAGATGATTCTGCTGGCCTGCTCCTCATCTCTGAACCTCTTCCAGAAGTACTCCTCCTTCTGTGGGTCAGTGAACCCTCTGACCTCTGTCACCATGTCAACACACCCAGGAGGGATCTGATTGGCTGCTGCAGGTCGTGTGGTTATCCAGAGGCGAGCAGAGGGAAGCAGGTTCCCCTGATGAGGTTTGTCAGCAGCACATCCACTGAGGTGGACTCTGTAACATCAGTCAGGACCTCATTGTTGTGGAAGTCCAGAGGAAGTCGACACTCATCCAGACCGTCAAAGATGAACACAACCTGGAACTCTTCAAAGCTGCAGATTCCTGCTTCTTTGGTTTCAGGAAAGAAGTGATGAACAAGTTCCACCAAGCTGTACTTTTCCTCTTTCAGCACATTCAGCTCTCTGAAAGTGAATGGAAATGTGAACTGTATGTCCTGGTTGGCTTTGTCTTCAGCCCAGTCCAGAGTGAACTTCTGTGTTAAGACTGTTTTCCCAATGCCAGCCACTCCCTTTGTCATCACTGTTCTGATTGGTTCATCTCTTCCAGGTGAGGCTTTAAAGATGTCTTCTTGTCTGATGGTTGTTTCTGGTCTGTCTGGTTTCCTGGATGCTGTTTCAATCTGTCTGACCTCATGTTCATCATTGACCTCTGCAGTCCCTCCCTCTGTGATGTAGAGCTCTGTGTAGATCTGGTTCAGAAGGGTTTTGTTTCCTGCTTTAGCAATCCCCTCAAACACACACTGGAACTTCTTCTTCAGCTTAGATTTAAGTTTACGCTGACAGACTCCATCAGGAGGTCCTGCATGAAGACACAACAAAGATCATCAGGGTTGGCAGTTAGTGTGTCTTGATGAATCAGTCCCGTCCTTGTACTGACTTTATATTCCCCCCCAAAAATTGCCTCCCCTTCAGCCTGAAGTCACTTTCATCAGTAGAGAAGGTGCTGCTTCTGATCCTGTTCATGGCTCAGTGTTTCTGCAGCGTTCTTCAAAAAACTAATTAAGACATTTTTAACACAGATTGAAGCTGAAGAACTTTCACAGTCATTCTGGTCTAAGAATGACAAATGTAGGCACAGAAGTAATGAGATGACTTTTGTTGTGAGTTGGCGCTATATAAATAAAGTTGAAGTGAACTGAAAGAAGTATATTTATTTATTGACATGACAATTAAACAGGCTGAAATTATAGTTTCATTTGTTGGTTGAAACTTCACCACATCCTGATAAATACTGCAGAATATGTGTTCAATCCCAGCCTCGTACTCCCCCGTCCCAGAGCGACGTCCTATGAGCACCACTACACTCACTAATACTTACAGTATGCATGTACATGTAATAGAGATCATTCTGAAGGACTGCTTATCAACAACGCAAAGACTTTAACAGCCAATGACAGTCATGCCGGTTTCAGACCAAACGCGATTTTCCGCCTCGCAGCGCTTTCCACGCGCGAGTACATTCGCTGCAAGTGTTCACACACAACGCGAGAAGGCGAAGTAAGAAGTGAACATTTTGCTTTGATTAAATATCAATAAACGGATTAAACTGATGCCGAAATAACCACAACATGATGCAGATTTGTTAAACATTTGAATTCCTGCTTTGTCAGGTCTGTCAGCAAGACAGCAGGACAACAACTTCTAAAATGTTTGTTTTCTGAATGGAGTTCAGATCCATCAGGGCTGTGCTATGCTAACTTGGTCACAGTAAAGTACAACGACAGCTGGAATAAAGTTACAGACACATGTTTTCTGAACTCACCAGGTAGTTCAACCTCCTCGCTTTCCTTTCTCCAAGTGAGTAGTTCCAACACTGGAACCGAATGTGCACGGAAGCTGCTGAGAAGCTCCAGTGAAGATAAATCAACGTTGAAATCCCAAAAACTAAAGTAAAAAGCTGATTTAATAAAAACATTTAACTCCGAGCTCCTCCTGCGAGTAAACGGCGTAGCTGTCAGAACCGAATCGTGTTTATTTCCCCGAAGGTTGCAGCGCTGCTCCCTGCTCCTCTCCCCAAAAATTAGCAGCTCTCAGCCGGCCTGCAGATGTTCAATCCCCCGCTCTGTGCGGCCCTCTGCACACAACGCGCTGAAACCTCGGTGACGTACGGACAATCTCAACACTGATAGGCTATCACGACACAGCGTCCTTCGCATTGCTGGCCCTGCCCACTTCGCGTCGCCCGACAGGAAATCGCGGCTCCACGCGTCTTTGCATTGACTTTGTATGTAAACTCACCGCCCCAAACGCTCGCTTCACGTTTGGTCTGAAAGCACCATTAGAGGTGGGAAAGGTGTCACTTTGTGTTCAAAAGTGGTGGGGACCTGTTAGGGCTCACACATTGGGGGGTCTGGGGCTCCTCCCCCAGAAGACTTTCTGCACCAACTTATGGTGGAAACGTCTCATGTTTAGTGTTAATCACCATCTAACTCAGCTACATTCAGCCTTAGATCTTATATGAATCTGGTTTTATGCTGGATCAAAGCACATTTCACAGAGCAAGTTGCAGCTATTATTAACAATAATAGAAAGCTGAGGCTTATCGGTAGCAATAATTAAAATAAACACAGGCCTGTGTGCAGCAAAACTCATTCATACAGAATATTAGGAGTGAGGACACCAAAGAGGGTCCACATCCTCCTCATGTCCTGTGTCAGCTTAAATGCTACTTCTACTGCTGTACACACACACACACACACACACACACACACACACACACACACACACACACACACACACACACTGATCCACCACATTAACGTTAGTTAACTAGTTTTAGATTCAATTAATTATTAGACCAACACTGTTGTTACAGTTCCGTGACTGATAGCGTTCACAGGCCTGTAAGCTGTTTTCACTCAGCAGGTAACGTTACGATAACATCAGCCTCATTTTCTGTGTTTCAGTAACTTTAACGTTCGTCTCATCTGCTGCAGCTGCAGCGTCACCCGGAGCGGCAGGAGATTCAGCTGCAGGCTTACGAAAACACTAAAAGAGTTTAGTTTGAGTTTGCTCGTGTTTCACGTCTCCTTCAGTGATTCACATTAGTTCATTTCAAACGTGCGCAGAGTGACGCCACGCAGCTGTGTGGTTGTTTGGTAGCTGACGTCAGATCCCGGTCTCATGCTGCGTTCCAGGCAACTCGAAACTGGGAAATTTCAGACCTCCAACTAGAAAAACTATCCTGAACGCCACCTGAAGTCGGATTTCCTACTTGTGAACTCGGAGA
The DNA here is from genome assembly GCA_024633595.2 of Lepomis macrochirus. Taxonomy (NCBI): domain Eukaryota; kingdom Metazoa; phylum Chordata; class Actinopteri; order Centrarchiformes; family Centrarchidae; genus Lepomis; species Lepomis macrochirus. The sequence continues at coordinate 23,669,050 of JALXJV020000025.1, read as the reverse complement.
AAAAATTTGTACCCCGACTTCACGAGTAGCAGCTGAATGACGTCAGAAAACAATGTCAGCGCCCATGGAAGCACACACTGTGAATGGTAAACTATAAACTAAACGGCAACAAAACGTATATTTGCATGTATTTGAATTAAAATACATACGATCATATGGTTACAGTAAAGAATCTCATAAAGTCTTTTCTGCATAAAAGTTATTGTTAAAAATGCCAAAACATTATGAAGTGTAACCGACAACACTGACTGACTTGAGGGCTGCTAACTTACAGCCAGAGGGGAACAGAACCAGTAACGTCTGGGCTGTTTATGTCAGTTGTTGCAGTTAAACTGCCTTTTAATTAACACCTAAAGCTGCTGAGGCTGCAGCTGTGTGCACTTTGTCACGGTCAGCCATGATTTTCATTCACTTTCGGCGTCATGCACCATCATGCACCTGGAACGCTTTGAGGTCGGAAGTCGGAAGTTTCAACTGGGAAATATCCCAGTTCCGACCGGTCTGGAACGCACCATCAGGCCATGGAGGCAGCAAACGTCAGTTCAGAGCTTTGCAACACAAACGGGGTGAATTTATGAATGAACGTGTGAAAGTTCTGCCACAAAAACAATGTTGTTACGAATCATCTCGCTGTTTTAAGTCGCTATACGGAAATCTTTGACCGTTCCTAGTGGGTATACGGCGCATACCTGTATATCACGTAGACTACACCAGTGGTCCGATTATTGCTATTTAATCACAGCAGAATGTTTCCTTTGGGTTCATACAGGTGCACCACTGGCAAGTTGTGTTTATTAACCTTATTGCGTTGCGCATCGTGTGTGAACACTCACGCTAGGAAAGCGTCACAAGGCGAAAATTCGCGTTTGATCTGAAACCGGCATTAAAGGGGCAGCACAATAGGAGACACATGTTTTTCAGTGCTACGGGGTTTCCTGTGTGTTTATTTGCTAACAGACTGATGAACAGCGTGTGTGGAAGAGACTGCATGTTACAGAGCATTTCTTGTTTTCTCCTGATTTGTACAGACGCCTCTGCTGTACAGCCTGCATTAAAGGAGCAACCAGTAGCTGTTCGGGTCCGGGTCCTTCCTTCAATCAGCACAGTCACAACGCAGATCACACGGACGTTAACGGATGTGCATCCAGCCAGACAGACGGCAGACCAGGCACACCCTGTCATTACTTACCAGCTACGACACCAAGTCCTTCTTATATAATTAATCAATTAACAAGACCTGGACCCAGATGAACTGCAGAGCGAACCGTTTCAAAGTTATTAGTTACTCTAAGTTAAAATCTTCACGTGTTTAATGAGCCGATGACTTCCTGCCTGAAGTGACCTGCAGCAGTGACAGTGTGGCTACAGGAGACTGAACAGCTTCCTGCAGATAAATCCACTGCCACAACAATCCCACTGTAGTTTATAGATGTGGAACGTCTCCCAAGAGCCTCAAGCAAAGAAACATTTTCAAGACCTGTGAAGATGAATTAAAGAGTCTTGGTTTACTGAGGGAGCTGAATTTAAATGTTGTTTCTGACTCTAAGACCTGCAGATACTCTGAAGCTGCTTCGACTGACTCTCATCAGATTCTGCTGAATCTGCTTTTCCTCAGTTGTAATGGAGTCAGAATGGAGGCAAAACTTAATTACACTTCCTGTATTTTAAGTTAAATCCTACACTTTGTCCTCCGTATGTTGCAGAGAATAAAGCAGCATTTCACACTGAGAGGAGGACGGTCCTCTGTTCTCTGTTCTGTCTGCTGGCAAGAAAGCCATCACATGAGAAAGATCCTAAACATCCTGCAGCAAACTGTTATCACACTTTATTGCACGCTTCATTTAGATGGCAGCTGTTAGCGCAGTATTTAAAAAGGCTCATACATTCTGACAGCACTGATGCATTTCTACTGCAGGAAACTACTTCTTTATTTCACAACCTCACCTGCATCACTGCTTTAAGTCATCAGGACGTCTCATTGGTTATTAACTCAAAGCATAAAATACCACACTAACAATAAAACCATCCACATCACTCAGTGACATTAATGTCTCCTGGTGGAAACAAAAGAAGCAGGCAGCCTCTGTCCTCTCAGACAGTAGCGACTGATAACTTAAACCTTTTTCTCATAATAACCAGATCAGGCCTCAAACTTTATTCTTTGGTGAACGCAGAGAGCTTCTGTGCTGAGACCCTGTTCCTTTACAAGTTTATATAACATAGAGACTGACCTTCAGGTCCTGAGCTGGTTTCTGGCAGACTCTGCACCAGGTCCTTCCTGGGTATCTCCACTAAGACCTGCCTGGTCACCTTCAGAGCTCCATGAGGTTTATAGGCGTTCACCATCAGGTCCACAGTGTCCTGCCTGTTTGCCTTCTCCAGCTTGGATGCTTTGATGGGTTGGTATCCTTTCAGGATGTCAGGCTGCTTCAGACACCATTTGAACTTTGTGAATTCGTCCTCTTTTAAATCCTCCAGACTGTCCAACAGGTGCTTTGCCGTCATGGTGGCTCCCTGCTAAAGTCAGACAGTATTTTAGAGCTGAAGGAAAACTGGAACACAAATGTTTCAGAGCAGCAGCAGGAGCTCTGATTGGCCGACACAGGAGCTGTGTTTGAGTCTGTCCAATCAGAGCTCCTGCTGCTGCTCTCTGGACTCTGTGGTCATTTTAAGGCGGCACACTGCTGACACTTCTTTCAGTTACAGAGAGCCGTCTTTGAGTTAAAGCACCACTGAAAGGAAACGCTAAATGTTAGCAGGATGCTAAGATATGGTCAGATTTCTTCCTTCAGAAAGGTGAAGTTTTGTTCTGTTAAAAACTGACACCAGGAGTTAGTTTGTGACGACGTTCTAGTGAGAACAGGTTGTTTGTTCTTGAAATAAAGGCTAGCTGGTGTCTTTAGCCGAGCAGCACAGCTCACGACACCAAACAATACTGAGCAGCACCGCTGAGGCTGATGGGAACGTCATTAGTCTATACAACAACTCAAGCCCCGCCTCCTAGAGTCTGACATCACAACATGAAGTTTACTAAAACTGTCTGCAGGTTACGGAGCAAACAGCCGTCACATCCTCACACCTTCAAATCCAGAAGAGTCTTTAAAGCCAGTGTGAGCTGCAGTGCTGCCAGTCAGCAGCAGGGGCAGCGTGACAGAAGGGCTGCAGTCTGATCGCAGAGTTTTTTGTAATACATTAATTTGCATTAGTTTAAAATGTGTAATGTCCAAAGCTAAAAGGTTTTAAGTAGGCTGCTGAATCTGCAAGTGCCAATCTGCACCTCCTGGTTTTAAAAATCTGGGCTCACTGAATTAGTAAGTGAAGCAGCAGGTCAGTGCGCTCTGGAGAACATAACAAAATGTTATGATATTTGCAGCAGTGATAGTAGAGGACACCAGGAAGCAGAAGAACTGAAATTGGTGGTGTCACCTATGAAGGAACTGTTTTGGTGAAAGGTCAAAGTTCAGAAACATGTTAACTTTATATTGCTTTTGCTGTGGGAGGGAACACTAGGAAGGAGAAGCCATGGCAACGCTGAACTAACTGCTGAGGAATCATGCATAAATTATGTTCACAAAATAAAATAAAAGGTAAATTTTGTATTTGCATTAATAAAAATAATCAATCATACAACTATAGGCTAATCATGATTGTTATTAGTAATATTAATATATTTCTGTTGTATGTATTTGTGTTCATCTAATCACTAAGAGCATCACAAAAAACACCGCGTATGTATCTTTCAGGACCTTCGGCTCACTCGGACCTCTTCCGTACCGTAATAACTCTGCTTCAGGCGCAACAGAAATCAGACGGCGGCTGGCTTGACCACGGTCTTTCATTCGGCGGCTCACGTTACCACAGTCAGTTTTTGCTGTGGGTCAAAGTTCACAGAAATGTTAACTGTCTATACAGTTTTTGCTGTGGGAGGGGTTTTTAGACTTTAATTTCTCCAAGATGCTACAGTAAAATGTTATGATACTTGTCCCGGTGATAGTAGAGGACACCAGGAAGCAGAGGAAATGAAATTGGTGGTGTCACCTATGAAGGAACTAATTTTATGAAAGGTCAAAGTTCATATAAATGTTAACTGTCTATACAGTTTTGCTGTGGGAGGGCTTTTAGACTGTAATTTCTCAAAGATGCTAGAGTAAAATGTTATGATATTTGCAGCAGTGATAGTAGAGGACACTAGGAAGGAGATTATATCAAATTGGTGGTGTCACCTATGAAGGAAGTGTTTTGGTGAAAGGTCAAAGTTCAGAAACATGTTAACTTTATTTAGCTTTTGCTGTGGGAGGGAACACTAGGATGGCAACGCTGAACTAACTGCTGAGGAATTATGCTGGTGAAAGGTCAAATTTCACATAAATTATTTTCACAAAATAAAATAAAAGGTAAATTTTGTATTTGCATTAATGACAAATAATCAATTATACAACCATAGGCTAATCATGATTGTTATTAGTAATATTATTATATTTCATCTAATCACTAAGAGCATCACAAAAAAAACACCGCGTAGGCTATGTATCTTTCAGGACCTTCGGCTCACTCGCGCCTCTTCCGTACCATAATAACACTGCATTAGGCGCAACAGAAATCAGACGGCGGCTGGCTTGACCACTGTTTTTCATTCGGGGCTCACGTTACCGCAGTAGTTAATCCAGTCACCAGTTAAACTGTCACAGCAGCATCCACCGACACCAGCAGCTGCTCTCCAGCCGCAGTTCGCGGCTCAGACAGCGGGAGAGCAGCGGCTCGTCTCCGCCTCCTCCACAGGCTGCTGCAGCTACACGGTAACAACGACTCTGTGTTCAACTTGTGAGGATGAACCAACTTCAGCTCTTCACTTCAAACATCCGCAACACGGCGGACACAAGTTCTCCTGTTAGTTTAGTCAAAGTCCTTTTAGGCTGAGTTTGTTCATCAGAGTCACTTTAGTTTGTACTGCAACAAGACGAGCAAAGAGTCGGGTTACATTACCTTCACACGGAGAGAAGATGCTGCGCCATGAAGGAGGAGGAAGTGAAAGTAAAGAAGTCAATACAACTTTTTTTTTTTTTTTTTTTAATTTTATAAATCTTTATTAAATCTTTACAATACAAGAAGTAAGAACACACAAATACAGTCATTAATACAGAAATATATATATATATATAAACAAGGGAAGAGCCAGGGGGAGTTTCAAATAAATACATTAAAGATAGAGCATAACTGAATGGTTTTAGCAGCCTTCTTATTTTTTGAATCATGGATGGATTTGATATACTGTTCTGTCTCCTTTCCAAAGGTAATAAAAGAAGGTTTAGAATTACTAAATTTGGCTTTGTGAATATGATATTTCCCCAAAATGATCAATAGATTAATTAGGTATATTTCTTTTTGTTCTTTACTTTTATTATCATGGAAACCAAACAGTACATCTTTCCACAACAAAGAAAAATCAGCAGCAAGTTTAACAGTGATGTAACGGGACAGATCTTTCCAGAAAGTGATGGTGTAGGGACATTGCCAGAACAGGTGTACCATTGTTTCTGGACATAATCCACAAAAAGAACAGTTAACACAGATGTCAAGCTTAAACCTAAGGAGATAATGCTTAGCAGGATAATACCTATGTATGATTTTGAAAGAGATTTCTCTTACTTTATTCGTAAGGAGGTATTTGTAAGGAAGGTTCCATATATTCCCCCAATTCAAGTTGTCAACAAAGTTAGACCAATAGGGAACAACATTAGGCGTGCTGGTGACATCTCTCTGGAATAAGGAGCGAATTTTAAGATTATTATTCCTCATTGTGGATGCGAAACAAATTTTACCAATTGAGGTCATCTTAGGGTCCAGATCTGGTAGACAATCTGGTTTTCCAGCCCCTTTAAGAGAGTTAAAATACCAGATGGGATGGCATCCATAACAATTGCAAACTCTCTCGGGTGATTGGAATGCCAAAATGTGAAGGAATTCGAATAATTCAGCAATAATCCATTATCATTTAATAGTTGGGATACTAGAATTATATTATTATTGAACCAAGTTTTATAAAATAAAGATTTATTCTTAAATTTAATAAGTCGGTTATTCCAGATGAAGCACCTATGTGGGGAGAAATTATGTTTGTAGATTAATGACCATGCTAAGAGCATTTGTTTATGGAATTTAGATAAAATTAAGGGGATTTTTTCTATTTTATAATCACATAAAAGTAGAAATTCTAGACCACCAACCTTCGAGAAAATATAATTAGGTATAAAATTCCATATAGATGTGGGATTTTTTAGAAAATGATTTATCCAATTTATTTTAAAAGTATAATTAAGGGTTGTAAAATCAAGAAAATTTAGACCACCACGTTCAACAGTGTTCATGATGACAGATTTTTTCACATAATGCGTCTTGTTTTTCCAAATAAAATTGAAAAGTGAATTATCAATGGAATTACAGAGCTTTTTGTTGACAAACAAGGGAATAGCTGCATATATAAGACGGGATAAACCTTCTGCCTTTGTCAACAAAACTCGTCCTTTCAAGGATAAATCCCTCTGCAGCCATTGATTTAGCTTTTCTTTGTCTTATCACTAATCAAATTAAAGTTAACAGAGCACCTCTCCTCCTCATTTTTCGTTATAGTAATCCCTAGATAAGTGATCTTATCTTTGATTGGTATGCTACAGATCTGGGAGGTGTTGCTTACTTTAAGGGAAAAGAGTTCACACTTCTTCAGATTTAAGCAGAGTCCAGAAGCTGCGGAAAATAATTCAATGGTTTTGATAGCGATTGGCACTTGGCTGGCATTTTTAAAAAATATTGTAGTATCATCTGCTAGTTGAGTGAGGATAACTTCTCTTTCTGCAATTAAAATACCTTTTAAAGCACTATTTTTGATATGGGTGGAAAGAAGTTGAGTACATAAAATGAATAGGTAAGGGGAGGCAGGGCAGCCCTGGCGGATGCCTCTTTGCAACTCAAATCTTGGAGATGTTCCATTTTTAATTTGATAGAGCTATTGCCTTTGCAGTACAGTGTTCTAACAGCTTTACAAAAAAAGTCACCAAAACCAAATTTCTCAATAGTTTGAAATATAAAATTATGCTCTACTGTGTCAAAGGCTTTATAGAAGTCCAAGAAAAAGATAAAACTATCATCAGGGCATAAAAATGAATAATCAATTATATCTAAAACAAGCCGAATATTGTTTGAGATGTGTCTTTTTCTCATGAATCCTGATTGGACTTCATCAATAATAGGGTCTAAAACATTTTTTAATCGTTTTGCAATAATTGAGGCAAAAATTTTGTAGTCAGAGTTCAGCAATGAAATAGGTCGCCAATTATCTATAAAAAGTGGATCCTTTTGGGTTTGGGGATTAACGTAATTAAGCCTTGGGTCAGCTTAAGGGGTAGAGAGCCTTTTCTAACACTTTCTAATATTACTTCAAGTAAAAAGGGCTAAATCTTGTTTAAAAGCCTGATAAAATTCTGCAGAAAGACCATCAACACCCGGAGATTTGTTCGTTTTACAATGTTCAATTGCAAATGTAATTTCCTGCAAGGTTATTGGGTCATCACAGAGATTCCTATCATCTTGAGAGATTGGATTGACCGTAAGAGAGTTCAAGAATGTAGTAGTTGATTGATGGCAGTATTTGGACTTGTATAAATTTCTATAGAAGTCCGCACAAAAAACAGCTATACTCTTCGAATCATCAGTTACAGTACCGTTAATATTGAGTTGCTGAATTAAATTAAATTTCCCATGATATCTTTCTAAGCCGAAAAAAATAGGCAGAGTTCTGCTCCCTTCTTCAATCCACCTTTTCTTGACCTTATAAAGGCACCGTTTGCTTTGTTGGAATAAATTTCATTTAGTTTAAGCTGTTCCGAAATTAAAGTTAGCTGTTCCTCTTCTGATATATCTGCAGGGTCCTTCTGATACAAGGAAATTATTTTAGAGACCACTCTTTCTTCCTCCAATTTTGGATAAGATACTACCATATTTCCTCAAGTATTGGCCAGTTTTAAATTTCAGAAGTTCCCAATTGCTACCAAAAGCATCCTCGGATTTTGCTTTAAACCAAAATTTTATTATTAGATTTTTTATTTCTAATTTTACCTCATCGTGTTGAAGAAGCGAACTGTTTAGTTTCCAGTAGGCATTCCTACATCTAGTGGAGGGGGCAGAGTGCAAAGGGATAAAGATGGAGACTGCATTATGATCTGTTAATGGGGTTGTGATGATATTAACTGATATTTTATCAATATTCAAATGATCAGAAACTAACCAATAGTCCAATCGTGATCGTCTGGTGGCACTTCTGTTACTCCAAGTAAAAGCACTTATGTTAGGATTGTTAAATCTCCATACATCTATCAGGTTAAACTTTTGCATAAATAATGTTAAGTTATCATTTACTGCCGTAGAAGCACGTGGAGGCCAACAGTCAATATTATGATCCAAAATCATGTAAAAATCCCCCCCTATTACTATACCTGAATTTGGAAAGTTATTAAGGGTATTTAGCAAATGCTTCTCTAATGTTTCAAGCATTATGTTGTTCTCATGGTTAGAATTATAGCCATATATATTAATAACTATCACAGTAAAGTTTTCAATGGTTAATAATTGAAAAATAAAATGACCTGATGTATCACTGACAGATAAATGAATAGTCCCTGGAAAATTATATTTTAAAGTCGTAACACCAGCAGAATGTTCAGACCCATGAGCCTGCCACAGATCATTTCCCCATTGGGATCTCCATAATCTACCATTGTCCGGAATTGAGTGTGACTCTTGAATAAAACAGAAATCAGAATTGTGCTGCTTGACAAACAAAAATAAAGCCTTGCGCTTAACAATATTCCTTATCCCCCTGGCATTGAGAGTAATGATAGATAAAGACGTATTAACAACAACGGATAGAACAATGTAAGAAGTAAAGTTTGGATAAAATTAGACTTTTAACCTTACTGAAAGGAGCTGCACCAATTGACTGTTAACTAAGTGGTGCATAGCGAAACTCACTGAAACAGTGAAAACTAAGGAGATACCTAGAATCTCAGACGACAGCTTAGCACCAGTTATTAGCACTTAATAAACAAAGAATGCTATAGAGCAATGCAAATAATTTAACAGGATATAGGCTAATAGAAGCTGCCTTGTAAACATATTCAGTTGAGTGTTATTAAAGTGCTCATCAACCCGTATAAAAAAAAATAAATAAATAGATTAAAGTGTTACTCAGAACAGGAAGAAAAATATACACAGTGAAAAAAACAATTAGGAAATTATATCTAAACTTCGGTTTAGGCACATGTTGCCAGGTGAGGTGTGTGACGATTACCATTTTCAAGTCTCTGGAAACAGTTCAGCCCCGTTAGCAAAGGCTCGAGCTCCCACGAAGTAAGCAGCCTTCCCTTGTTCCCGCGCTTTAGCCACCTGTGGCCATAGCTGCATCCTTCGCTCTCTGACTGATGGGGATAGGTCTTCGGCAAAACGTAGTTTGTTGTTTTGCAGGAAGGTGGACTTCTTTGCAGCCTTCCAGACAGCGTCGCGATAAATTGAGCACCAAACTGCAGAATTATCCCACGAGGCTTGGTGGAATCTTTCTTTAGTTGGCCAAGACGGTGCACTGAGTCAATAACATCAGGGAGTTTGGCCTTGTGCTCCGGCAGAATGGACTGACAGATGTGTATAACCTCTTGGCGGACGTTCTGGTCTTTGTTTTCAGCCAAACCGTAGAGTCGCAGGTTCCACCGACGCGAATAGTTTTCCAGCTCAGTAATTCGTTGTTCCAGTAGGCTCGTCTTTCTCTCCGCCACGTTAACTCGGTCATCAATGTGTGTCACTTTGCCTTTCACTTCACGAATCTCAGCGCAGGCAAAATCAGCAGTCTTCTTTAGCCCCTCAATCTTCAGTGTATTGTTGGAAATCATTCTCTCCACATTCTTTTCCAGAGAGTCGATTCTCGTGTTGAAGATGACTGAGATTTTCTGCACAATATCTTCACTGTCTAGATCCACGGAGCGCTGCGGCTTCATTTTCTTTGGTGCAGGAGGTTTGGAGGGAGATATGGGGAGAGGGGGGAAATCTGGATCCCCGAGGGAAATCACCGGCGCGTCCGCCATACAGTAGTCGTGTAGGTTGTTCACAAGCGGATTGTCCGTCGGTACCTGCATGCAGCCGTAGTTGTGGTAAGCTAGTTAGCGATGCTGTTAGCCGAGGTTTTCCCCACGTGTGTCGTTAAGAGGCGATAAATCTACACGATACAGCCTTAACAATAAGTTGACACGTTGCACTCAAATCTGCATTAATGTATCTCCAAAAATATACTTAAAATAACTATGATTCACAAATATGCAAGTCTAAAGGTGAACAGCTCCGAAGCATACATGCACTCACACCGCCATCTTGCCCAGCGTCCACAACTCTATCAGACCAGAGCCCTATAAAGAGAAAGTCGCGTCAGCAGGGTCCAAAACATTATGTGTATGGTCCAAAATGCTACCTCGTCACGTGGTTCATGATAGTTCCCGGAAGTCCTGGCGGGGAATTCAAAATGAGCGAGAGAAACGACAAAACGGCGATTTAAAGCGATTTCTGGTCATTTAAACAACAAATGTGTTGATTTTAGGGGTGGGCATAGATTATTTTTTTAATCTAGATTAATCTAGATTAATTTTGAAATTAATCTAGATTACTCTAGATTAAAATGGCTCATTTGAATTCTGCCGGAGGCATTTAAAATATGTGTGCGAACGGGTTTCAAGCCAGGTGGCGCATTAGACCAGGGGCTCATCTCTTTTTGTCCAAAGTGCATCACAAACTGCTTGAGAAAGCTGTTCTACTATGATAATTGGTGATGAAAATAAATCATGTTCAATAAGATGTACTTGTGTGATGTGCTTTACGTTTAGATGGTACAATGCTGAATGAAGTAACGTTACGGCGCCGGTGTTGATCCGTCTCTGAGACGGGAATGTTGAACAGAGCCTGAATATGTCTGAGTGAAAGCCACAGCCTGCATGCTGCTGTTCCTGCGTTTATTGCAGGATTTCTGTATGAAAGCGGTTGTGTTTCGGATTCTGCTCGCTCATGAGTTCAAGCGAGCACGCGTACGAGCACACACCTGGTTGCAATCTTAAAACCACACCGCTAGTGGCCGCTGGAAACTACATAATGTCCTTTTAACTAATACAATATCTTTGGCAACCCATGTTTCATAATACAGTGATTTGTTAACCTCTCTGTGAGACAATCTAGTCCAGATTTGAGAGCTCTAGGTGTAGTGGTTTTGGATCTGGACCTGGTCTAATGTGGTCTACATGTGGAGTGAAAGCAGTGAAATCGCCTTTTTGTCATTTTCACCAATAAAATAAAGTTGTTTCAAATCTAAAAAGTCTCTCAGACAGCGTTAAGGCTTTGCCTAAAATGCATAACAGCTTCCACAGCAGGAAGTTAACTTTCACTTTAGGTCCCCTTAACTTTCCCCTTAACTGCCGAACCGGAAGCTGCGAATCAGAAACTAACTAACTAACTAACACGGAGATAAACACAGTTACCGGAACGTATTTCCTGGTTTGCAGTCAGCGGATCCTGAGACACATCTGGGACTGTCACCAGATAATCCAGCCACCAGTTAAACTGTCACACCGCTCGTTGGACGACTCATTTAGGTGAACATGTACTTGGAGCTTGTTGTCTACTAAACTACGATAGTAAAGAGGCTTTGTTTGTGTTTTTAACACGTTTTGCTTCCGAGTTATTGATCACGGAAGTTGGAATCCATGAATATTTTCCCAACTTTACCGAACTTTCAGCCCAAACATCCGCAACACGGCGGACAGAGGAACTTTGTTCTCCTCCTTCGGCCCGAGTTCACAGAGAAACTCAGAGAAATGAAGCATCGAGCGGCAGATTTCTGCTCTTTCTAGTCTCACTAAGATAAGGACAGAAAACATGTCAGGCTGTTAACCTTACCTTCAGCTGGAGGTCCAGGCGGAGAAAACAAGCTGCGACACGACTTCATACAAAGTGAAACTAAACAGGAGGCAGCAGGGAGGCGACGCTGAAGTTAGCTTCCTGTTCGGCAGTTAAGGGGAAAGTTAAGGCGACCTTAAGTGAAAGTTAACTTCCTTCTGTGAAAGCTGTTATGTATTTTAGGCAAAGCCTTAACGCTGTCTGAGAGACTTTTTAGATTTGAAACAACTTTATTTTATTGGTGAAAATGACTAAACTAACTAACTATTATGGTGGCACTCTCAAATCCCGTAGTGAGTTGCTCCAGGTATATATCCAGACTGAGAGTGCATTGGCTGAAATGTCTGTATGTATTTTAATTTTTGTATCTTATTTTATCTGTCCTGTCTTGCGTGTTTTTTGGACATGAGTCTGGCAAATAAACTAACTAACTACTAAAGGGCGATTTCACTGCTTTTTTCTTAGACCACATTAGACCAGGTCCAGATCCAAAACCACTATACATAGAGCTCTCAAATCTGGACTAGATTGTCCCAGAGAGGCTAAAGTTTCAATCAGACAGTTTCAGATTTGTGAAACCTTTATTCAGTTTAAATTTAAAGAAACTGTCTCCTCTCTGGGTTATTTTGAAATCTCTTGTACCTTCATCATTTCTTTCTTACGTTCTTTCTTTGGTAAAATAAAACTAATGAAGAAGTAACGTAGCTAGCCGGCTTTCATCAAGCCAGCTAGCTGGACTCACCTTACTTCCTTACCTGTTCCTCGGTTCCTTGAAGGTCGGCTGTGTTGCAGTCAGACAACGGCGGAAATTCACGACGGGAAATGTACGCGAGCGATTTCGGTGGGTTTGAATGTTTTTGTTGGTTTGTTTGAAGTATTTTAGGGTTTTTGAACACAGACACACACAAACACACAGTTTCATCATGTACCTCAGATAGTCCGAGCCGGGGTTTGAACCCACGTCTCCAGGTCGCCGGTCGGCGTCCTTCACCACCGGACCGTCTTCAGTACCGATGAAGACCAACAAGCAGAGAGAGGAAGAAGATCAGACTGAGGGAGGAACCTGCAGAAGATCCACCTCCATCAGTCTGGAGAGGAAACTCTGGATGATGGACTTCCTGGCTGTTGACTTTCTAATCATTTGGTTGTCGAGCTGCTTCGCTCTCATCATTTACAATTAAACAAGATCTGCTGTTCACTAGGACATGCCAGGGCTGCTGGATGAACATCTGGGAAACTGTTGTGTCTCCTGCCTCTCTGTTACCATGGGAAGTGGAGTTTTCAGGGCCCCTGTGTGAGGGAGCCGTCTCCCTGCTTTAAATGTTATGTCGGCCCTCTGCTCGGGGCCACGTGTTCTGCTACGACCCTCAGCGGTAGAGCGTCTGAGCGGCTGAATCTTTGCACTTTTCTTCCTTTAATAAAGAGCAAAAGACAAGGCTTTGCTGTGATCCATTTATTTGTTCAGTTCTGCAGCGGGACGTCCAAGATTTCCACCACAGTTTCCAGCTTCACAAGTGGGAAGATTTGCTGCTTTTCCTTTCAATTATTTCACTGATTCAGAAATGATTCCTGATTCTACTTTTATTTAAGGAACATTTTCAGTGCAGCTCTTTTCCTTCTAACAGAGTATTTTTACACTGAGGTATTAGTACTTTTACTGTAAAGGATCTGAATCCTTCGTCCACCGCTGCTGTTTTCCAGCTGCAAATGATCCATAAAAACAGCACAGACTGGATTAAAACATCCTTTCGGGGCCACATCACATGTTAAAAGCCAGATATGAAGAGAAGAAAACATTCAAAGACCTGGATGGTGTCAAACTTAGTGAGAACAGTTCCATCAGGGAGGCTTGTGGGACCTGGAGTGGTCTGCCAGAGCCTGAACTTTACCTGAGGACAGGTAAGCTGAGTCGTTGACGGGAACCCGATGACACAGAGTTCATATGTATCGCACGCTCTTTCAATCTTCCTGTTTCCAGAGTGTAGAGGAGGAGAGAACACACACCTGTACAATCAGGAGTTAACAACACAGCAGATCAGTGGAGCAACACTGACCTCTGCTGGAGAGTTTAGGAACAAAAGCCACAGCGTTTTCTTCTTTAGTCAGTGCTGTTGATGAAGTTGTTGTGAACAGGAGCCTCCTGACTGAAGGGCTGCACATGCTGCTTTCCAGGGGCCTCATTTAGAAAACTGTGCGTAGAATCCTCACTGAAAGTGTCCGATGCTCAAAAGACAAAAAAGATTCAGACTTAAGCCAAGCGAGCGTCGAGGCTGACTTTCCATCCAAAGTCTGTCTTGTTTCCCTAAATATTGTGAAGGTGTCCAGTCTGGAGGCTTTGGCTGTGGAAACGGCCATTTTGTCACGCGATGGCCAAAAGTCCAGCTTAGAGGCGTCTGAACTGAGCAGCAAAGGAGCCGCTGACTTCCTGACTCAACGGACACAGTCAACAACTTTGCACTGCATTTCAAAGGGAATATTTGTTCTTTGAAAATCCACAGAAATGGACTCAGGCCCGTAATAATGCAAATATACACATGCTAATACAATTTTATAAACTTAACTGCTGTCTGTTGTTTGAGCTGCAGCAGCTCCTCAGCCGCAACAGCCAGTACCAAAGATGAAGTCAGTGTGCTGTTGGAAAAAGTGCAAAAATATAGTAAGACTAAAGACTTGTAACCTGATATACCTCCATGAATCAATGGCATTATTCTCCAATGAAGAAATCATTTATCTAATGTGCCAATCAGCCATAAAATGATGGCAAAATGACATGTTGGCAGCCCGTACACTGGCTATCAGCAGGAGGGGGAAGTCACAACTGTCAAATAGTGTCAAACTGTGTAACGTGTGCGTGCATGTGTGTGCCCATGTTTTTCAGAGGAGGCTGGAGGTACTGGAAGGCTCCCCTACCAGTCCCTGCTGAATCAAAGGGGACCAGAAAATGGAAGGAACCAATGAGAAGCCATTTTAAAAGCTGCTGAGCGTATTTCATTTGAAATAAGTCAGTGAAATGAACAGTGGCAGTTGTGTTTGTGTGGGTGAACAAATCAAACAGGCCTACATGTGAGTCTTTGTATAGTGCTGGGACATTTTCTTCTACATTCTCTATGTGTCTTTGCCACTTAGGGACGTGACAATATTCCTCAGCTGGAGTTTTGAACTTTATAGTGTAACACATTTTCTTAGTTTAATGTGCCGAGCAGCTGTGATGGCCCTTGGCAGTGGTTTCCATCTTTCACATGCTCATGAATATTAAGAATTCTTCATTTAGCTGATGCTGTTCCAAAGGGCCTTACAGCTGATGTACATGTCAGAGGAGCAACGAGGGGTTAAGCGCCTTGCTCGGGGACACGCCGGTAGGAATCGAACACGAGCAGCAGCTGTCTTATCCGCTGCCCCATCGCTGCCGCTCGACTCTTCAGTAATTAAAGGGTCTGTTTTTCATTCCTGAGAATTCTGCTCCTTCATAGATCACGTAGATGTGTGATTCTGTTTTCTCCAGCAATGCAGGAACAGCGTTTATTTGTTGTGCTCATATTCCATAAGTGTTCCTTTTGTGCCTGAACATATCTATCAGATGCAGCACGATGCCACAGCACTGACACAGCAGAGGGAAGTTTAGAACACATCAACGCAGAAGGTAGGCTGAGCTGCTTTTATTTGATCTGTACAGAAATATTTAGCATTAAAGTGAAGAAGCATCCTTTACTAGACATGTAACTGTGCTCAGTCTACCTAATGACACAGCACATTTGACCACGGGACACATTATTGTCTGATGAAACCATCATCACCTTTGTGTCACGGTTTAATGTCTTCAAATCAACAGACACAGCAGATGACACCCAGACCAAGTCGGTGGAAGAGATATTAGAGGCCATGTGTGAAAATGCTATTTCTTGGAATCCTAATACATTTGGAATGGCAGTTTTGGTAATGCTTAAATTAAAGCTTAATTAGAACTTGTGTTCTGAGAAGTCTGCCATTGACATTGGACACAGAGAGGAAAGCTCACTTGTTTGAAAAGTCCAATATATAGATAGAATATTTCTGGAGGTGACATTAATTTGCTATTTGGATCATTTTACACTTTAAACTGGCTGTTGAGATTTAGATGCAAATAATGCTGCTGTGTCTATTTCCTTTAAGCATCCACAGTATAAATGCTAACAAATGTCACTAAGAATCTGGAATGAAGATTCAATATTTGGATGGAAATTGATTGTAGTGAGAAAGTTGTTGTTGTGTTTTGTCTTCTGTCCTGTAGGTGCACAGCAGATGGAAGAAGAGTCCTCAGAAACAGCCAGTAATGTAGCCGTCCTGATGACTGCAGATGAAGGGATCTAAACTGGGCTTCTTTTATTGAACCAGGACGTCTCATTGAGACTAAGAATCTGCTTTTAAGGGAGACCTGGCCCAGATTGACTTCAGTCTAGATAAAAACAAGTGCTTTTAGACAGATTCCAATACTACAATAAGAACAGCTGTGGGAACAGAAGCAGAGACTCACTAAAAATGTGCTACTGTCCTTTGAAAGATTTCAAATCCTGATGAGGAGCATTTAGCTGTTTGGATTCTTTGGGCCTTAATCATTACTTGTAGATTTATGTAGATCAGAGTCTGAGTCTGAAAATGATCAGAAATCAAAATTTATTTAATAATATATATGTAATATTAGTAATTAGGAGAACATTCATGATGTAGTCTGTAGAAAAACTATGCAACATGAGTTCATTGTTTTTCATGTAGTCACCATAAGGGCTGTGACATTTGAAACAAACAGGATCAATATTACATTTACATCCAATAAACATTTGGCCAGAAACAATATGGTCGAGGCCCGCTTCAGAAAGCAGCTTCAAAAAAACTCTAAGAGTGAAGTCCAAGTTAGGTAGGCAGGTTTATTGTCCCAATCCAACACGTTGTAGAGTGAAACTGAGTTTTGTAACTCCCTAATGCTCCATAGCAGACAATCCACATTAAGAAAGAATCAATTGGGATTAGTTTATTTCCCCTGAGATGGGAAACAGCTGATTTGAGCTCAGAGTAGCTTCACTCTCAGTTAAGCGTGTGCACCACCGCTCTAAACAGGCAGCATGAATGGAGCCACCATACTGCCAGTCACCATGGCAACAGCTAAAAAAAATCCTTCCTCATACTTCACCCGTCTGGAGTTGGAAATCCTCAGGCAGAACATCTGGAGAGTTGAACAGATCTTCTTTTTAAAAAAGTGAATATAGTCTATTTCATTTCTATGGAATCACAATTCTAATATTCCAGGTGGAACAAGTGGAACCAGATTTAACATGGAACGTTTTCATTTAGGTGCAATTCTGTCTAGAACAGATGTGGAAGCAGCTCAAACTGAAACAGAAGAACAAAGTAGTGATGAGATTTCTGAAGGGAAAATCGGGGACCTTTCCGGGGACACCTATAGCCGGGGACAGGAAACCAAACATGGGGACTGTCCCCGGAAAACGGGGCCGTCTGCTCAGCGGTCCCCCTATTTTATAGTCTGCCTAACAGACTTAATTAAATGAAGTCATGAGGAAACAGCTGTGTCAGAGGGAGGAGACTGAGAGGAACTCAAGGTTTATTGGAGAGAAAAGGTCCCGCTCAGTTACCATAGTAACTGACTCTGAGCTAAAGTCAGCTGGCTTTCTGAAAGGGTCTGAAAGGGAAAACCAAGAGTTCAACTCATTAAAGCCGCTTTCATATCTGGGCCCCAGGAAGCTTCTTTGTTGACCTGCTTGTATCTTCTGATGCAGCATCAGCAACATCTGAGATGGTGGCTGTCACTTCTGCTCAATTTTCATTTGGCAGCAGTTGGAAATGAAAAGCTTCCTGTGAAACTTTGCTTTGAATATGTTGATTTCAGCAAACTGGCTTCACCTCCAACATGTTTTTGTTTTTCCTTTGGTAGATGGAGGCAGTCTGTGCTGTGTCTGCTGCATCCATTTAGATGACAAGAAGAAGAAGTGGCGTTCACGGTCGCAGCTGTGCTCACACACTGCATGTGGATTTAAAAGCAACATGTGCCTTCACTGCCAGAGCCAAAGCACCATGCAAACAGCCTGAGCTTCTGCATCAGTGTTAGGAAACATGGAATGTTTCCATGTGTTGGAAATGAAAAGCCTGTTTGTTTAGAAATCTCTGCTGATGTTGATCTGATCAGACGCTTCACAGAGGCCTGACGGATTTTTCACAGTCCTGCACATGATGGCTAGAATTTCCTGTTGCATTGTCACTGGGAGGTATTTGGGAAAATGGATTTTAAAAGATGTTTGATGTCAGAGCAGTAGTGACACTTGTGAAAACGTTCAGGTCATTCAGGTGAAGACTACAAGTTATTTTGAAACTTTAAATGTAATAGATGCTCTGGACGTCAGATCGCTGAAATCACGTAGCTTCATGCGTGACCATTTTCTTCATCGTGTTGAGCTTTCCTTTGAACGATTAACATTTGTAAAAAGGAAACAATAAAGTGTCCTTCATAATTCACCAACATGATCCGCTTCATTATTTCTCCTTTGATTAGCAATAAAAACATGGTTGGAAGGTCTCAGCCTGTAGATTACCATGTATCAGTATGAAGGTTCTACATGGATCCTGCTTTGAAATACTGACCTTTGAACCTTCACCTCGCTGCATGTTTGAATGCTTAGAATTCATCAACCAAAGAGACTACAGACATGGGACCAGCTGTTAAAGAGAGCTCTGGGCCTCAGCTGTCATGTGACTATAGTCACCAACTGGGGCCAATCAAATGTGCTTCAGATTCCAAACTCCAATTCTAAAGAAACGCTCAGACGCTTTAGAAACTACAATTCCCTACAGCCACGCCGTGCAGTTTGAGTCACATCAGCACCACAGCTGGAGTTTTTCCTGTGTGCAGAGTTAGGCTTGTAAAATAGGGCGGTAAAACATACAGCTACTGAATATATCAAATATCTGGTACAGCCGAACTACTAATTCCACTGAATCTAGATGATCCGTGTTCAGAAAAGGAAATATCTTGGTTTATTTCACAGATTTGAGCAGAAACAGGAGTCCAAAAGGCAAACTCCACCCACAAAATAAAGCACTTCCGTAACCTTCCACGAGCAAAAAGTGAGAAAAACAACTTTATTTCTGGGAGTGGATGGAGAAATGATTCAAAGTGACGCCTTAACGTGAACATTTCATATTGTTGAGTTATGAAGTTTTTCTGTTAAGAAATGCTAAAGATATCATTAAAATATATCTCAGGTTGACAGGAAGAAAATACTTCCGGGCGGCCGACGTCACGCAGGCGACGTGGTTTCAGCGACAGCAGCGTCAATAGCAACCGCCATAGCAACGCACTAAAGATCAAACTAAACACAATATACATTCTCTGATCAAAGATTGGGAAAATAAAATTCACATTTTAATGCCGATACTATCTTAAAATATTGCAGAGTGACAATTCAGATTTCCAGCTCAGCAGTCTCATCCCTTGTTTTCCAGCTTCCGCATGACGCCAAGGCCTGATACCCTAAGCAGCCAATAGGAAGAGGAGAAAAAGCTGCTCACCTACATCGGCCTTGATCAGGGAGCATTTCATGGCAGAAACAGCTTCAGTAAGAACGTGGGAGGACCACTGTCAGGCTGGTTAGGATTGGAAAATGATTGGATAGCTCATATATTAATAAGTTCCTGTGAATAACTGCTCTGACAGTGGCTGGAAACACACCTGGACCTCATTGTGGGAATGCTGTTGTAGAGTCAGTACACCTGTATTCTCCCTTTCATTTTTACAAACTTAGACTGAGTGTATTGTGGAAGTAACCTTCATTTAAACATGTTTTACAAAAACATGCTGTACAAATCCAGTGAAATGGTTGGTGTTAACTGGAAAGTTGAGAACAGCAAAGCTGACTGGACCTTGAGTATTACTAGGCTTTAGAAAGTTCCTTCTACAAAAACAGTCTTTATTGTCCAAAACAGCAAGTTTAAAGCAGCTTTGCTTTAAACTGGCCGGACAGTTCACAGCTCATGAAAAACAAACATGGAGTCTGTTGCAGTTCCACTAATAAAGTGATCAGCAGCACAGCCTTAATGTGATTGTGAGCAGCTCCAATGAAAACACACACAGAACCTAACTGTCTGAGTCTGATGCCTTTTGGTTGGTCCTGAATTAAGGAGGCATTTTTAATGATGTGGAACAAAACATCCAAATGAGCTCAAAGTCTTGGTTCCAGAAGCAGAAAAGCAGCCCTGGTCTAGAGTGCTTCCAGACCCAGCTGCTATCATCGTCATCATGATCATCATCACCATCATCATCACTGTATACCAGTGTCTGTATGCTGGACATGGGGAGGGCCTGAGACAGGCGGGCTTGTCTGGGCTGACATGTGACCATGCGTTGCAGGAACAATGTCTGCTACATGTTGGTGAAACATCACAGTGGCGTGATGTAGTTTCCTTTGCAGCTGTTTGAGACGTTGGAGGAGAGCAGCTTCTGCACCTGGCTGCTCTGTGTCATTGATGGCAGAACACAGGAAGGCACGCTGCTGATGGAGGCTCAGCTACACTTCTCATTTCCTGCTAAAGCGTGTGCTTTTCCTCAGCGGCCCGAAGTCTTCATATGTAAGGCGTCGATCCCTCGCCTTTTCAGACTCCTCGGAACATCGTCTTCTTCAGCCTGGAAGAAGACAAAAGAAAACAATGTGCCAGGTAGTTGTGCTTAGTAAGCGGCTGTCAGCTGGTTACTAGAGTGATGTGCTCACTAGGTTTAGCTAACTGTACTTACAGTGTCATCAAAACAGAAGCAGACTGGCCAAGAGGGATGGCATGCTTCTTGAAAATCACTAGTTGCAGGGAAGATGCTCCTCTGTGGTGGCCACTGAATGCTGCTGGACTCTTTTATTGCCTGTCTCAGTCTCTTGTTGGAGTCGGCTACCTGCTGGGACAGTCTAATGGCAAAGCCCCGCCCATCTAAAGGAAACTTAGAAAACAGACATGCAAACAAACGCAGCCTTCATTAGTTTGTCTTCTGGTCCTTTACAGAGCTGGATCTTAGTTTTTAAATGGATCTACTTATCCACAGCACTTTACCTGGATATTTTCTCTTCAGATGGAGGAGGACGGCTCTCTGCTCTGATTCACTTCTAGCCTCGCAGATCAGTCGGCCTCTGAGGTCACGGTCAACATCTTTAAGGGCAGACCGGAAGATTCAATCAGGTTCTTGCCATCTGTTTTTTCTCCATGTTTAGCAGAGTTCTCACTTCTCCAATGGTCAGAGAGTCAAACTGATTGTTATTTAGGCTCTTAATCAGAGAACAGTAACAGACTGATGCTGCTTCCTCACTCTGTTTCATCCTCCATGTGTGACTCACGAGTCCCAGATCTATAGATTAGAAAAGTAGAGCCCAACACATCAGTAGTTACCAAGCAGAAAACATTCCTGTGGTCCACCTGAGCAAACATTGGAAGTTACAGGGGGAGCTTGGTGCTAACTGATTATTAATCACAGCATATTTAATTAGTGCAGCTTTAGGGCAACTCTTCCATTGGGACAGTTTCCTGCTATTGTCTGGCTCATAGCTGTGTAATCACAGCCAGGCTTCCATGTTGAAGCACATCAGTAAGGCCCTCAAAGATGGCTGGAATCCCCAGATAGTCTCACAGAAACAAAGTGAACTTGTAGAAGTGAATGAGCTTAGTGATGTCGTCCCTTTTCCATCTGCAGACAGTGTCTGGAGAACAGATGATGACATTACTACAGCTCTAATAAAGTGCTTCATTTCATGTTCCTTCTTCCCCGACACAGCTTACAGGATACTCTATACTGTACATGGAAAAGGAAGCAGAACATCTTTGCAATATTCTTTCTTAATAATCTGTGTTACCTTGTTACAATATTCAACACGTTCACTTCAGTTCCTTCCTTATTGGCTTGGCTTTTTCTTGGGCTAGCTCCAGCTCCCTTTTCTTCCATCTCTCCATGTCTCGCTCTGAGACTAACACTAGCCAATAAACAGAAGAGAAAAGAAACAGCTGTCAGTGCTACATACTCTGTGCAAAGGGCTTGGACCTGGAATCTAAAGTTGTCCCGCTCACAGCTATTGTTACCTGCATGAGCGTGACTTACCTGGTGCCTCTCTGATGACAGATGAGACGTCTTCTTGAGCCAGAATTGATCTTTTCTCTGCCAGGAGCTGCACCTCTGTAAAGACAGTTTGTGTTTCCTTCTTCTCCATCTGCAGCTCTGACACTGTTCTGTTCAGGCTGGAGTTTAACCCTGGATCCCAAATCTTAATCTGGTAAAGACGTTACCATCTGTCTTCTTCTTTTACTTGGCAGACACATGTTGGCCTCACTGCTGCCCTCCACAGACACCAGGGTTCACGCTTTCTTAGCTTGTTCTAATTATTCCTGTGTACTTTGTGTGTCTGACGTCGTGCTGCCGCTGCAGTCTGTGAAACGTCAGGACGCTTATATAAAAGTGTCTCCAGCACTTCTTCAGACACGAGGCCGCCAGATTCCTGAAGCAGCTCTCGTGTCGTCTGATGGTGAACAGGTGTGCAGGACACGTTTTTATCTTAAGAAACTCACTTTGTACTCAAACCACAGACACAACCAATCACAGAGGAGGAACTTATGAAAACAGCTTTTATTTTGGCGGGATGAAAAGAGACGGCCACAGATGGAAATGTGAAAGCAGATGAAGATGAAGTCTCTTCTCCAGAGACATCCAGAGAAAGTTACATGGAGACGTTTGTCTTCATGAAGAGTCTCAGGAGTCAGACGCTCGTCTCTCTGCTCTACATGAAAACACAGCGACACGTCAGACTCACAGTGTCTCCTGGGAAACAGGACCTGTCCTCACTTTCATAACCACGGTTTCAGCATCCTTCCATTCCAACATTAGGCTACGAAGCCAGTGACACGTCACCATCAGTGGGCTCCGTAGAAACCTGAACTATAAGCTAAGAAAAGATTTGAAGGCTTCAGTGATGTCCAGCAGTTTTTTGTTGTTCTCTTCTTCAGATCCTTCAGAGACTTCCAGAGCAGATTCTCTCATCCTAAACACCTGCAGGCTGTCTGAAGCTACTTCATTCATTTTATTTACCACGTTTCACCGTGATGACGAGATCATTTCATTAGTTAAAATGATCCTGTCGTCTCAGGAAACCCACGTCTGTTATTTCCAGATAATCTCAAATAATCTGAGATTGAGAAATTAAATCAACTCGTTATCAGGGGGAAACCTGAGTAAATAAAATGTGTGAATGTTTGGCCTGTTAGGGCTTCCGTAGATTTGATGAGTCACAGTAAGCAGTTTTTCTTTTAAGCTAACATAAAGATGCTAAGTTAAGCTAAAACTGATGTCGGGCAGAGAAAGAACTTCTTTTATTAAAGTCATTTATCAGCTGTGAGGCTGACAGCTCACTGACGCCCTCTACAGGCTGGAGCTCAAATGATCCAAACAAGTGTTTTCATTTTACAGCCAATCATCTTGCACTGCTGCTACAACACTAGCTGACAACAGGTTTGATTGGTCTGAGGCTTCTCTGGTGGGCGGGGCCTGGTGTTACAGGAAGTCCGTCAGAGAAATCGTGGTGACCTCAGACCTCAGACTGTGATACAGAACCTAAAGCCAAGTATGCAGACTTTATCTGACCCACATTCTCCTGGAGCAGCCTGAGGCCAAGAAGTTCCTGCTGAGTCCAGAGATCAGAGTCTGAACTCAAACCCTCAGCTAGCTTACAGCTAACGCCCAGCTGGTCACAGTCCCTGCTGCTGCTTCCTGTCTGAACACGAAGTTTAGAAATGAGACGGACTGAATGAAACTACAGAACCAGGTCAGAGTAACAGGTTCAGGTTCCCTCAGGTTCTTCCACGCCCTGACTCAACGCCCAGCTTTCAAACATCACATGCAGACAGCTCATGTGAAACGTGTTACCATCCTAGTCAGGAGCGGTGGGCAGCCACTGTGTCGCTGAGTCCAGAACCATCTGAGGCAGAGTGAGAATAAAGATCAAGAACTGTTCCCCTGTTCTGTTGGACAGCTGCAGCTGTGCAGTGCTTATTATATATACTGTATACATGTACTCTATGTACTGTGTCTAATACAGGAACGCCCCGACAACGACCTGCAGGAAACTTTATTATTATTAATGATGCTCCTGCAGCTAAAGGTGGCCCAGGATGAACCTGTCTGTGCTTTTGACTGCATCACATGGGAATGAACGTCCCAGAGCAAACCTTTGCACTTTATTTTGAAAGCACATGTTACCACAGTATTTAGCTTAAACACATTTTGATAGCTTCGTTTCTGATGGTGGACTTTGTGACCATGAAGCATCTTGTCCTGGTTTCTCTGGTCCTGAGCAGGCAGAGAAACTCTGAGAAGGTCAGAGTCCTTTAAGCCTGAACTATTCCAGAGACTGTTAACAGCTATGCAACGTTCACAGGCTGCAGGAAACCTCTGCTTCATTTCACGTCCATCAACATGTCAACCTCATGTCCATCACTGCATTAAGTCATCAGGACGTCTCATTGGTTATTAACTCAAAGCATAAAATACCACACTAACAATAAAACCATCCACATCACTCAGTCACATTAATGTCTCCTGGTGTCTCAAACCAAGCAGGAAATAAGGGCGCTTTCACACCTGAACAAAAGTAGATGCTCTATTGGCCGCTGGGATGCGAGAAATGCGGCCGCCATCTTGAACCGGTCATACTTCCCGTTGCAAGAAAGCGAGACGCCAGAGCGCTGTGCAGCATATTCATGCTCAAATCGGCGGACCATCGCTAACAGGGCTTTAACATTTCCTTACTGTTGGTTGTGTTTTGTGAATAGAAAATTACCAGAGAGCTGAGAAGGAGCGAGGATCTTTGATATCACTGTGCTGAAATCGTAGCCAGCTAGCTAGGCTATGTTTACTGCACCCGGCTATGAGCTGTTTATATACAGTCTATGGCTGAGACTTGATAAATTATATTCCATATTTGTATTTTAAGGTTGCTTTGTTCTTATTTTCTCTGTAAAGTGTCTTGTTGTCATTGGTTGTGTCTGTGTTTCTCAGGATCAGGCTGCACCACATTGCCAAACTCACCTATCTTGAACTGCAGAGAAAGAAGCTCTGTAAAACAGTCCTCTTTCAGGGCTTTTAGCTCATGCAAAGCTTTCATGTGTGTTGGGATGTCAAGGGCTGGGAGG
Source organism: Lepomis macrochirus (assembly GCA_024633595.2). Classification (NCBI taxonomy): domain Eukaryota; kingdom Metazoa; phylum Chordata; class Actinopteri; order Centrarchiformes; family Centrarchidae; genus Lepomis; species Lepomis macrochirus. The sequence continues at coordinate 23,643,880 of JALXJV020000025.1, read as the reverse complement.
AGATGGATGTAGAAGAACGTGTTATGTGTTTGTGACAGAGAGGGACAAATATAAAAAGCTTCAAGCAGACTGGAGATAAAAGTAATAATTGAAATAAATTGATAGTCAAACTGGAAATGTCCCCGTTTCCCCACTTTTTGGGGATTATGTTCTGATCTGGGACGTCTGGTCACTTTACATCATATACCACGATATTCTATTACTGTTGAGCCCACTATGAATATTAAAATACGGGTCATAGCTACATGTATAACCTTTGCAGCAAAAAACCCCGTGTGAAAATCAGTTCAGTATTCAGTGAGTTATGATTTATTAAATGCGCTGACAGCTCGTTGCACCTGCCAAACAGATTAGACTGAGTGGAGCGGGTGACCGGTTCAAGATGGCGGCCCAACGGCTTGTCAGCGCCAGTAGGCAGCAGCGGTCGACATACTAACACCACCTTAAAATCAGGTGAAAAGTACTAATACCATGTTAAACTAAAATGCCACCTTAAAACCTCTTAACCAGCACAAATATTAAAAAACACTTTTAAACTTTGAACCACCTTAAAAAGTCACAGGACAGGAGCACCTTCAAAAACCTCATACCACCTTAAAAACCATATAACAGCCTTCAACATACTAATACCCCCTTAAAAACCATATAACAGTCCTCACCATGCTAATACCACCTTAAAAACCATATAACAGCCTTCAACATACTAATACCCCCTTAAAAACCATATGACAGCCTTCAACATACTAATACCACCTTAAAAACCATAGAACAGTCTTCACCACACTAATACCACCTTAAAACCATAGGACAGCCTTCAACATACTAATACCCCCTTAAAAACCTCTTAATCAGCACAAATATTAAAAAACACTTTTAAACTTTGAACCACCTTAAAAAGTCACAGGACAGGAGCACCTTCAAAACCTCATACCACCTTAAAACCATATAACAGCCTTCAACATACTAATACCCCTTAAAACCATATAACAGTCCTCACCATGCTAATACCACCTTAAAAACCATATAACAGCCTTCAACATACTAATACCCCCTTAAAAACCATATGACAGCCTTCAACATACTAATACCACCTTAAAAACCATAGAACAGTCTTCACCACACTAATACCACCTTAAAACCATAGGACAGCCTTCAACATACTAATACCCCCTTAAAAACCTCTTAATCAGCACAAATATTAAAAAACACTTTTAAACTTTGAACCACCTTAAAAAGTCACAGGACAGGAGCACCTTCAAAAACCTCATACCACCTTAAAAACCATATAACAGCCTTCAACATACTAATACCCCCTTAAAAACCATATAACAGTCCTCACCATGCTAATACCATCTTAAAAACCATATAACAGCCTTCAACATACTAATACCCCCTTAAAAACAATATAACAGTCCTCACCATGCTAATACCACCTTAAAAACCATATAACAAACTTCACCACACTAATACCACCTTAAAAACCATAGAACAGTCTTCACCACACTAATACCACCTTAAAACCATATAACAGTCTTCACCACACTAATACCACCTTAAAACCATATAACAGTCTTCACCACACTAATACCACCTTAAAACCATATGACAGCCTTCAACATACTAATACCACCTTAAAACCATATAACAGTCTTCCACACACTAATACCACCTTAAAAACCATATAACAGCCTTCAACATACTAATACCACCTTAAAATCCATATAACAGTCTTCCACACACTAATACCACCTTAAAAACCATATAACAGCCTTCAAAATACTAATACCACCTTAAAAACCATATAACAGTCTTCCACACACTAATACCACCTTAAAAACCATAGAACAGTCTTCAACACACTAATACCACCTTAAAAACCATAGAACAGTCTTCACCACACTAATACCACCTTAAAAACCATATAACAGTCTTCACCACACTAATACCACCTTAAAAACCATAGAACAGTCTTAAACATACTAATACCACCTTAAAACCATATAACTGCCTTCACCACACTAATACCGCCTTAAAACCATATAACAGTCTTCACCACACTAATACCACCTTAAAACCATATAACAGTCTTCACCACACTAATACCACCTTAAAACCATATAACAGACTTCACCACACTAATACCACCTTAAAAACTGTAGAACTGTCTTAAACTTACTAATACCACCTTAAAACCATATAACAGTCTTCACCACACTAATACCTCCTTAAAAACCATAGAACAGCCTTCACCACACTAATACCACCTTAAAACCATAGAACAGTCTTCACCACACTAATACCACCTTAAAACCATATAACAGGCTTCACCATACTAATACCACCTTAAAACCATATAACAGTCTTCGCCACACTAATACCACCTTAAAACCATATAACAGTCTTCGCCACACTAATACCACCTTAAAACCATATAACAGTCTTCACCACACTAATACCACCTTAAAAGCTCCTCCCAGCTGAATGGTGTCAGCAGTCCTGAGCTGAGAAAGAAAACAAACACACTCACAGTAACATTCTGCTTTTATTGGAACAAGAGCCAGAATTCAAAGCAACACATGACAGAAGGTACAAGTCAACGGCATTTCCACCATTTAATGATCAGAGCTTCCATCTTTAAAGGACTGGAAGTGGAAGAAGTTTACAATGGAAATGAGGAATCTGTTCAATCACTTTGAATCACTTTGGATTTATTACAAGAAGCTGAAAGATTTCTGGGATCTGATCTGTTCTCTACCAGGAGGAGACTCTCCCTGCTACACAGAACAGAGGGACACTGAGGAACCAGAACCAGACCAGGACCAGAACCCAAATCCAGGATAAAGAGGTTCAGTGAATGTGGTGTTGAAGGTGTGGAGGTGGATCAGTGTGTCAGAGGAGACTCTGTAGAAGGACAGAGAGCCAGCAGGACAGTCCACATACACTGCTACTCTACCAGAGGAGGAGGAGGAGGAAGAGGAGGAGGAGGAGGAGGAGGAGATTGATGTTTCTCTGTTATTGTGACAGACAGAGTAACCACGAACATCAGAGCAGTTCAGACTCCAGGACTGATCATTCCCTCCAAACCAACAGTCTTTATTGTCTCCTTTCCTTCTGATTCCTCTGTAACTCACTGATATAAAAACGACTCCTCTCCACTCGACCTCCCAGTAACAGCGACCAGTCAGACCATCTCTACACAGCAGCTGCCTCCAGTAGTCAAACCTGTCTGGATGATCAGGATATGACTGATCCTCCTTCACACGTGTCGCCTTCCTGTTGTTGTCAGACAGTTTGATCCCTCTGTGTACTGTGTTTGTGTCGATTGTGAGTTGACAGGAATCTGATGAGAGAATCCAGCTGCAGTTATTGATCTATCATCTGTTCATTGATTGGCACTTTGAATGAGTGATGTCACAGTCTGAAGATGGTTGAATGTGTGCTGCTTTGTTTTCATGAATCAAATGAAAAACACACTTACACTTCCTCAGACCTGGTCTCAACCATCGGACTCCAGCAGGCTCCACCCTGAAAGGAGGAGGGGGGTCAGAGCAGCATCAGACATGGACATTTATGGGCTTATTTATGTTTCAATATTATTTGTGTGAACAGATGAGCGATCTGTGTGGAAATGTGTCATCTGGAAATATAAAACACAAAATGAAGATTTGAAACTCACAAAAATATTTTGCAAATATTAAACAGATTTGCAAACACATGAACAAATTCCACAAATCAAAAAATATCTGTGAATATATTTAATAGTTTACAAATAAATGAAGCACATTTGTGAAAATCTTTCAGACAGACATTTGTGAGTCCCGCCTGTATTTGTGGATCTCAGTTCTTCACACAAAGAAAATGGACTGGTGTCATTCGGCTGCTTTCGGAGACCACGTGATGGTGCCTCCACATTTCAAAGTAAAACGGCCTCTGAACTGCCTGAATGTGCCAGCTTGTTGCTGTCGCCAAGGAAATGTCAGCTGCTGTTTCAACAAAATGTGAATGCAGACTGAAATTCAACGGTGTTGTTGTGTCGGGAGAGGCAGCGATTCAAAGCAGCCGTGAGGAAGAAACAGTATAATTATACAACGTAATGTTATTAAGCTGTGAGCACAGGGAAAGCCAGCTAGCCAGCTCGGCTAATTTCAGCAGGTGGAATTTACATTTAGCCATATCCTTTTCTTTTTTGTAGTACGGCCAAAAGCCGAAGTGGACATCGGTGGGAGTTCCTGTCCTGTGGTCAACACCAGCATCAACAAGTGGACAAAAGAACAACAACAACAACCAAATGAAGAATGAATAAGTCCTTAGGATAGAAAACAAAGTTTAATGCAAACAATAGAATCAAATCCTTTTCTAATCCAGCCCACGTCTTGTTGTTTCTGTAAATACAGAGAAAGAATGTGTGTAACGTTGTTACTGTGTAATTATAGAGTTTAGGATAACAGTGGACACTTACTAGGTTCCTCTGGACCTCATTTAACATTAGATATGTTTGATCCCACTTCATACAGGCCAAACATTACATACATATATTTCACATTACTACATCACTGTATTACTTGAGAAAGGTACGTTTGTTAGCTGCTGCAGTGCAGGATGAATTTCTGAACTTGTTCTTATTCCAAATCAGACAGTAAAGGAGAAATGTTGATTGTCAACAGTTCAGCTCAGTTTAGCAGCACTGTACACTGTAGTTACCTCGTATCTTCACTTTATTATTGACATGATTGCAAACCAAGGTACCAGTTATTAGAGCTGTTGGAGATGTAGATTAAGATCAACTAAAGCTGGCTGCTAGACCAGCATCTTGTCAGTGGTGGGTAGCTACTAATAATCTTAACCAATCCCACAGACACCCAGTATAATCTCATTATTCATAAAGCATCTTTAAACATCATTTTGAACACAGCTTAGATGACAGTTCACTTCTGTTACTGGACCAAAATCCATTGCAGATAACAGATTAGTTGTAGCAAAGGTAGAAATGCCCCAGTAATTTATTTCTTTTTAAAAAAAGAAGAACAGATTTCATCCAGCCCTGTATCTGGTTCTGTGGCAACCGCGTAGGCACGGATGGGCCCGGGTGGGCCTGGGCCCACCCACTTTACCCTCAGGCCCACCCAATAAGAAGGCTTCCTTTCTTACTGATCGATCATCCAGTGCAGTCAAAACATTTTTTTTCTTCTTGCTTGTTTACCATTTGATGATGATGAGGTCAGTTGTTTGAATGGCACATTATTTTGCAAATGCCAGGTAGCAAACAGCCCCTTCTCTTTCACTCAGTGAATGACAGTCTTCAATAGTTTTCAGCGATAGCTAGCTTCTTTTAATGTAAGTTTAGGTAATCATGGCGAAACAAATTAATTTGTTCAAGTTTGTAACAAAAAGACGCCGTGAGGAGCGAGGGGAAGAGAATTCACCTCAAGTTCAGCCACCATTTTCAACCCAGACACCTACTACTGCGCCGATTCCTCCTGAACAAGTGCTCCAACCACATCAACCACTTCATGCCAAAGCACAGTTAACGTTAGGCCTATGTGCTGATAGCGCCGAGGACGTACAAGCCCTATCAGACCTCTCCAAGCCCCGTCGTCTCCTGCTGTAATAATCAAAAGTAAGCTAATTTACTATGTCAATGTCAGGGTATTGTTTAGTAGTGGGCCGTTATCGACGTTAACGGCTGCGTTAACGTGAAACTCTTATCGAGCGATAAAAAAAATATCGCCGTTAATCTATTCTCAAAGTTGGGTTGGGAGCTGGGTCTATACTACGCAAGCTATGATGACTTTCACTTTGATATTTTAGCGCCGAATTGCGCTGTAGGGGGCGAGAACGAGTCTTCGAACCTGTGTGTCTGCCTACTGTGAAATTACCACATCAAACGTGACGTGCTAACATGGATGCAGCTGTTGCTGCGTTCCATTTACCTCGGAGGTCGGAGCTGGGAATGACGTCACACCCGAGTTGACGGTGTTACAGTTACAATCTCGCTCGGCCAGCTGTTTGTTTACAACTAGCCAGATTAGTTATTCATACGCCGGCTGATTAAAAAACGCATTGTGCGGTATTTCCTCGCACTAACTGTAGCAACACGTCCACAGACAGCTGTTGGACAGCACTTTGTGTACTGTAACATTTCTGAAGCCGCCGGTGTTGTGCGAATTCTGACTGCCTGCCGAGAATTGCATGCACCTCGCGGGTGCTAACGGTCATCTATGCTGAGAAAAGAGGCGGATGCAAATCTCGGCAGGGAGCCTACAAAATCTGATCTGCCGAATTATGCATCCACCTCTTTAGGTCCTTCTCAGACACTTTGCTGTGCTCATTGATCAAACAGCTTTATCACCACAAATATGTACTGAATGTCAAGGAATGGTCCTTCTATTAAAATATTAAAGACTCTAAACGTTCATAAAATACTTCAATTCAATTTATCACCATTGATGAAGTCCACAAAGAATTTTACAGCATTTAAAAGCATTATTTGGAGGTGCATGCAATTCTCGGCAGGCAGGCAAAACTCGGCACAACACCTGGTTTGCACCTTGTGCAATGCGGAATTATTTTACTGTAGGAGTTCTTCCAGTCTCAAGTAGCCTACCACCTAAACGCAAAGCACATCACACGCTACACACAAGTACATCTTATTGAACATGATTTATTTTCATCACCAATTATCATAGTTGAACAGCTTTCTCAAGCAGTTTGTGATGCATTTTGGAAACAGGAGATGAGCCCCTGGTCTAATGCGCCACCTGGCTTGAAACCTGGCTTGAAACCTGGCTTGAAACCCGTTCGCACACATATTCTGAATGCCTTCGGCAGACTTCAAATGACCCATTTTAATCTAGATTAATCTAGATTAATTTCAAAATTAATCTAGATTAATCTAGATTTAAAAAATTAATCTATGCCCACCCCTAGTATTGTTTATTCGATAGGAGGCTATAGTTTTTGTTTGGTTTACAATTGCTGCATGCTTCATTCATGCTGATGTTGCTGCACCTACCAACTGTGCGTGTGTGTGGATTAGGCTAAAAGTGACTGCCGTGCCAGGCTGGGTTCAAATGTATTTTTTAACGTTACTGCATATGTTGGTAGCAGTGATGTAGCTGCTGCGTCAGCTGTGTGAGAATATGTGGCCGCCGTGCCCGGTTATGTTATGCTGTTATGTTCATGTTGTGCCTAATAACGCCTGTGTGATTAAACTGTGATGCATTCAGGCAATAATATTTGTAATGGTCTTAAAAGTTATTAAAGTACAACATAGGATTTTAGATCTTGTAGGGGAGAACGAGGCCCACCTGATTTTCACTGTGCCCACCCACACTGTGATTTCTGCCTACGCGACTGTTCTGTGGTATCAGCAGGTTCACAGAGTGGAAACAGCAGGGTGCAGCATTAGGCCTAAATTTAACATGGCTACATTATACAGTATGTAGGCTACACGTGTCGCCCACCAAACACATGATATCCTGTTAGATTTCTCTGGAAAAATAAATATTTCCATGAGCTGTAAACCGTAATCAAGATGAAAACAAAAAGGCTTTGAAATGCTTCACTTTGTGTAATGAATCTATATATCAGAGATTCACTGTTTGAATAGAATTACGTTAGATCGTCTGTTGTTTCCGGTTAGCGCTAAGTTAGCTAACATCTCCCCTTCAGACTGCAGCTGAGCAGGAAGCTTCTCCAGCAGCTACAGAGCTGCTATGGAGCTGAACATTAGCTCAGTTTATAGAAAGGAACTGGAAGCTGGATTTTATTCCTGCCTACTTGTCCAATGTTGAGAACATCAGGTCCAAACTGAGACTAAACTGACGTAGCCTGCAGCTCTGTCCTGTACAGACTGAGTTTAGGAAAAGAAAGGACGGAGGTGACGGAGGAGCTGAGCTTAGTGAAGCTAATTAGTGATGCAAACTAATGAGGAGACGTTTCTGTTTGGATTTTAATGTGCAAATAAAATGCAGCTCAGAAGGGAGCAGGTTTCTCCTGCTGCCTGTTTTTATATTAATGTCTACAGATAAATGTCAGAAGCTGGAAAATGAAGACACAAAAACATGAACAGTCGTATCCAGAATGATTCTGAGGTCACATTAACAGGGTTTTAGGGCTGACGTCCAAAACATGCTGTGCCATCACTGTAAAATCACTGTGGAGCAACAGAACCAACCAAATGACTTTCTCCAGATCTAAAGGTTGGAGTTCCTCCAGCAGATCTTTGGCTGCTGCTTATTTATTATCTGCTCCAGCTTTTCCAGCTATTTGTTCAGAGATGTGCTGAACATAATGTGAAATTCCATATTTTTCATTGGAAAACATAACATTTTCTTGGGGGAGGAGCCTCAAACCCCCCGACCAACATGGAAACATTCATCTAAAGCTCACATTAAACTGGGAAAACATTCTGAGGTGCATCACATGCTCATGGACACGAGAGCTGCTGAGACATGTTGTGTTGGGGTTTTATATTCAGACAAACATTTAGCTTCATCTCCGCTGCTACAATCTTCTGTATTAAAATGGACAAGCAGTAAATCAGTGTATAATATCACCAACACAATATTAGATAGAACATACACCGTTCTTTCTTGTGTTGTGAAGAAATTAGGTAGAATTATTATTCTGAGCAATGATGGAGAAGAAATATCAAATTATAATAATGTGAGAAGGATAATTTCACTCAAGTCATGGCATTAAATAATCTGATATAATATCATCAGGTCGGCCTACAGACCACAAGAAAAATTTATATAGATATATACAGTATCTCACTAAAGTGAGTCCACCCCTCACATTTGTGTAAATATGTGATTCTATCTGTTCATGTGAAACACTGAAGAAATGACACTTTGCTCCAATGTAAAGTAGTGAGTGTACAGCTTGTATAACAGTGTAAATCTGCTGTCCCCTCAAAATAACACATCACTCAGCCATTAATGTCTAAACTGCTGGCAACAAAAGTGAGGACACCCCTAAGTGAAAATGTCCACATTGGGCCCAATTAGCCATTTTCCCTCCCCGGTGGAGGAGGGAGAGAGGGGGTGATAGTGGAAGGCCTAATTTTGCTGACCGCTGTTTGCACTGATTGTTGTATTTTATGGACTTGTTTTGCTGTTAGACGCTGGTATACAAGTGAAACTGTGGATCTCATGGGATGCTGTATGAAAGTGATCACCTGTCTACCTGCAATAAACAATCACACGCAGCAATGGGATATTGGATTCTTTGGACAGTCAGCTGTCTGGCATAAAGGTTTCCTCTATTCAGCCTCTCTGTCTTCACATTTTTGTTTTTAGATAGTCGCCTATAGTAAATATTGTAAATAAATAACCAAATATCTGAGAGAAGTCGTCATGACTCTTCTGTGTGTAAATCTTTTAATATTAAAGTCCCTGAAGTTGCCAAGAACTAGAAGAGCCACTTAGTTTCTGCACATTTCATATATTTCCAACCCATGTTTGCTGTGAAGACTATGTTCTCTACAAATGTTCTACACAAAGTAATAGTCATTCAGTCAGCATTTGGAGAAATACACTTGAATGTAGCATCTCAAAGTCCTGTCCTGTAGTCGTCAGGTTTCAGCAGAGATTTAACTAAATATAACTGCTTTGGAGTTATTGGAAGGTTTATTTTTTTCTCTTTTGATGGAGCTAGGCTAGCAGTTTCCACCTGCTTCCATTTTCTCTGCTAAGCTAGGCTAAACATGTCCTGGACCTATGTCTGTACAGAGATGAAACTGGTTCGATCCCGGGTAAGAGGGCAATAAAGGATATTTCTCAGACTAACAGACAGTTCCTTTAACATGCAGTGATCTGTCCAAACTGCATCAATTAACACCAAACAGGCATTTATTATTATTTTTTGTTCCTGGAGTTGTTCTCCTTGGAGACCTCCTACACAAATATCTCCTTTTTTATGTTCAACCAGTGTTTCTGTTCTGAGCAAAGGAAAAAGGCTCTTACACGTGTGATTGTTCATATAACACTCATGCCCACCATTAACCAAAAACACCTCCTCTATCAGACTGTCAGTGGCTGCAGCAGGCCTCTTCATACCTGAGAGTGTCCAGTCTCCGGTGTGGATCCTCCAGTCCAGCAGACAGCAGCTTCACTCCTGAGTCTCCTGGATGATTGTAGCTCAGGTCCAGCTCTCTCAGATGGGAGGGGTTGGAGTTCAGAGCTGAGGCCAGAGAAGTACAGCCTTCCTCTGTGATCAGACAGCCTGACAGCCTGCAAACACACAAACCAACACACACAGAAACCCTCTGAGAGGCAGGATGTTTTTTTGTGTCAGATACAAATGTAGAAGACATCTTTAAGATCATGAGTGGATTAATGATTCAAAAACAAAAGAATGAACAACAAAATGATATAAAGAATAGTCAAGGGAATTTTCTCAGTCTACAAACTACTGTGAAGTTTAGTTAATGTCAGTAGAAACAATCCTACAGAGGTTAGCTGTTTATTCACCAATGTAAATCAGATTTTAGATGGTCATCAACTCAGTGGGTTAATGAATCCTGACCTCAGGGTTTCCAGTTCACAGTGTGGACTCTCCAGTCCAGCAGACAGCAGGTTCACTCCTGAATCCTGCAGGTTGTTGTTACTCAGGTCCAGCTCTCTCAGACTAGAGGACTGGGAGCTGAGAACTGAGGACAGAGCTTCACAGCTTCTCTCTGAGAGGTTACAGCCACTCAGCCTGGAGAGACAACAGGAAGGAAACAAGTAATAACACATTTATTTTTTCTCCAGTTGAAAGACAGCAGAGTATTTATTGATGAATAAATCCCACTTACAGAGCTTTGTTGGAGGCTTTGACCACTGGCAGCAGCCTCAGAAGAGCCTCCTCTGAAGCAGAGTATTTCTTCAGGTCAAACACATCCAGATCTTTTTCTGATGACAGTAAGATGAAGCCCAGAGCTGACCACTGAGCAGGAGAGAGTTTATCTGTGGAGAGACTTCCTGAACTCAGGTACTGTTGGATCTGATCCACTAGAGAACGATCATTCAGTTCATTCAGACAGTGGAACAGATTGATGCTTTTCTCTGCAGAGGAAGTCTCTTCAATCTTCTTCTTGATGTACTTGACTGCTACCTGATTGGTTTCTGAGCCACTTCCTGTCTGTGTCAGCAAGCCTCGTAGGAGACTCTGATTGGTCTGCAGTGAAAGTCCCAGGAGGAAGCGGAGGAACAAGTCCAGGTGTCCATTTGGACTCTGTAAGGCCTTGTCCACAGCACTCTGGTAGAACTGCGTTGCATCAAATTTGTATTTAAATAGTTTAGACCACCATAATGTAGGTTGTTCTTCTGCCAGCAGATTGACACCAGAGTTGATGAAGGTCAGATGGACATGAAGAGCAGCCAGAAACTCCTGAATGCTCAGATGGACGAAGCAGAACACCTTGTCCTGGTACAGCCCTCTCTCCTCTTTAAAGATCTGTGTGAACACTCCTGAGTACACTGAGGCTGCTCTGATATCGATGCCACACTCTGTCAGGTCTGATTCATAGAAGATCAGGTTTCCTTTCTGCAGCTGCTCAAAAGCCAGTTTTCCCAGAGACTCAATCATCTTCCTGCTCTTTTTATTCCAGTGTGGATCTGTCTCAGCTCCTCCATCATACTTAGCGTTCTTCAGTTTGGACTGAACCACCAGGAAGTGGATGTACATCTCAGTCAGGGTCTTGGGCAGCTCTCCTCCCTCTCTGGTCTTCAACACCTCCTCCAGAACTGTAGCAGTGATCCAGCAGAAGACTGGGATGTGGCACATGATGTGGAGGCTTCGTGATGTCTTGATGTGGGAGATGATTCTGCTGGCCTGCTCCTCATCTCTGAACCTCTTCCTGAAGTACTCCTCCTTCTGTGGGTCAGTGAACCCTCTGACCTCTGTCACCATGTCCACACACTCAGGAGGGATCTGATTGGCTGCTGCAGGTCGTGTGGTTATCCAGAGCCGAGCAGAGGGAAGCAGGTTCCCCCTGATGAGGTTTGTCAGCAGCACATCCACTGAGGTGGACTTTGTAACATCAGTCAGGATCTTAGTGTTGTGGAAGTCCAGAGGAAGTCGACACTCATCCAGACCGGTCAAAGATGAACACAACCTGGAACTCTTCAAAGCTGCAGATTCCTGCTTCTTTGGTTTCAGTAAAGAAGTGATGAACAAGTTCCACCAAGCTGTACTTTTTCCTCTTTCAGCACATTCAGCTCTCTGAAAGTGAATGGAAATGTGAACTGTATGTCCTGGTTGGCTTTGTCTTCAGCCCAGTCCAGAGTGAACTTCTGTGTTAAGACTGTTTTCCCAATGCCAGCCACTCCCTTTGTCATCACTGTTCTGATTGGTTCATCTCTTCCAGGTGAGGCTTTAAAGATGTCTTCTTGTCTGATGGTTGTTTCTGGTCTGTCTGGTTTCCTGGATGCTGTTTCAATCTGTCTGACCTCATGTTCATCATTGACCTCTGCAGTCCCTCCCTCTGTGATGTAGAGCTCTGTGTAGATCTGGTTCAGAAGGGTTGGGTTTCCTGCTTTAGCAATCCCCTCAAACACACACTGGAACTTCTCCTTCAGCTTAGATTTAAGTTTACACTGACAAACTGCAAAAGGCGGTTCTGAAAGAACATAAAACAAATTAGATTAACTAATATATCAAATCATCAACTCTTATTTATGAAGAAAAGATCACGATTTAATGCATATCTAAACATGTTTCCCTCCATCTGCTGAGCCATCAGTAAATGTCCCGTTTATCCAGCAGCTTAAATCTTTAGAGAAATCCTCTTACTGCTCTGCAGACGCTCAGCCAGCTCCTCCTGCTTCATTCTCCTCAGGAAGTGCAGTGTGATCTTCAGAAATGCCTCTCTGCTGCTCCTCCTCTGCTCTTCCTCCTCACCGTCCAACACCTCCTCATCCTCCCTCTGACTCTCTAAGCATTCTGGGTAATCTGAACTCAGACCCTTCTGGATCTTCTTCAGCTCCTTCTTCACAAAAGTGACAATGTTGTCCTCCAGCAGCTGGAACAGAATATTATATGAAGGACACAATCAAAGTCAAATCATGGAACCAAACATCAGATCCATGTTGGACAGACTGACAATCCACTGGTCTAAAAAGTGCAGCGTGGAGATTATTGTGAACAGAATAGATAGAAAAGTAGTTGTTGTACATGTACAGACCATAAATATGGAGTCCAGGTGTGTTTGATGCTGCTGGGCAGACTGACCACTGGGAACCTCTGAGCTCTCCTGGTGGACTCTGTGGAGGAATCATGAAGAGTTAGCTCACATTATGTCTGTCCACACAGAGACAGACACAAGGTAAAGGCAGTCGCTTTGGAGCTGCTCAACAGTCAGAACGTGTGTGTGGAGAAAATGTTCAACTGAAGCCAAGAGCTGAAGACTGCTTCTACTGCTTCTACTGCTTCTACTGCTTCTACTGTTTCTGCTGCTTCTGCTGCTTCTGCTGCTTCTACTGCTTCTGCTGCTTCTACTGCTTCTGCTGCTTCTACTGCTTCTACTGCTTCTACTGCTTCTGCTGCTTCTACTGGGCAGCTTCAGATGTGAGAATTTAAATGTATGTGAAGAAGAACGATGCTGAAAATAAACATACAGGTTTAATAAAACTTCTCTGGATAAATAACAGTTAAACATGAATCAGTCAGAGTTTAATGGGATTAACTGCTGACCTCTCTGCAGCAGACGGTCGGCCTCCTTTAAAATCAATAATAGCATCCTTTGAGTGGTCACTCTTTAAAGATAAACAGCTGGGGTCAGGTCCAGGTCCAGGTCCAGCAGAGTCTGGTCCCTGCTGCTGCTCTGGGCTTCAACACAACACACACAGAGCTTTGAGAGTGAATAATGATGGTGGAGTGATTTGAGTCCTGGACAGTTAGAGATCCTCATCTCACCTCTGAGCTTTGGTCTGGCTGTCATGTTCCCCACACAGAGTGCTTTTAGAGGGAGGGACTCCCTCCTCTCTGTCCTCACACTGACTCATGCTGCTGAACTCACATCCACTTTCACCTGGAGAGGAAACACAAATCATTCATCTGCACATCAACTCAAATCCTCCTTTCCATCATTTCTCCTGGAAAAAGATCAGCTGCTCCTCCACTGATTGGCTGCTAGTTTCTGTTTCATATCAGTGGCAGCTGAATGCAGTCAGACAGCAGTGTGAGGCAGAGGAAGCTGCCATCAGCTGCTGGACTTCTACTATCAGTCCACTAGCATGAAGCTGCAGCCCAGCACACACAGCATGCATGGAGGAGCCTGAGAAGATTTTCACAGGAAGTGGACAGGATGTTTTATTTGTTGGTGTTGATGCTTTCTGACAGTTAACTCTTGTTGTCAGTTTTATAGTTTGTGAACAATTCGAGAGACAAAAACAAGGCGTCAGACTGGAACAAGGCAATAGTGTGATTCCAACTCTGTGCAGCCGGAGAAGAGGTTTTAATGTCATGTGACATGCCGACCTTTTGCAGTGCCGGCGAAAGTCGGACAGAATTTCTAACCAGCATGCCTCATGTTGAGTCAGTGCTAGGGCTGAATGATATTGGAAATTAGGGATGGGCGATATCTTATCGTTCGCGATATATCGTTGAAAATTCTCCTCACGATAAAAATGTGTCTCCCTCAACGATAATAACGATAAGTCTAATTGATGACGTAGTTTTGTGTGCACGCCACATTCACTGTTCACGCTTGCACTATTTTTACAATTATGACAGGGAGTACAGTTGTACTCTGTTGTAATTTTGAAACACAACTGAAGACATGGTTGGTGATTGTTACTTTTGCTGTTTGCTTTGCACTATTTTTCCACCATGAGAGTATAAATAAATAAATAATCTGTGTTTACATTTTAAACTTGTAATTGATTTGAGTTATTATTATGTAATTGTTGTTGTGTGATGTTTTTCAGCACAGTCACTGGAACACAACTTAAACATAACATAATCTGAAATTTTACAAAAGAAAATAATTTATCGTCATTTGTATCGTTATCGCAATAAATCCCTGAAATTATCGTGATACATTTTTTAGGCTATATCGCCCATCCCTATTGGAAATTTATATTTTTTAACCAACATTGCGATTTAATATGTGATTAATTTTTAAGCTCTTTACCTTCTGTATTATTCGAAATGCGTCACTCTGTTCTATTTTAGTTAGCCAACTTTTAAATTGAACCTCAAACTGAGTATTTTTAGTTTGCTTACAGGGATACAGAAAGATGGACTCCAGGAGATTTGAACTGAGATCAGGACTCATTAATTGGTGGTTGAACTGTGGGTTTTGTATAGAGCACTTACTGTATAACACCCTGTGGTGTAAAGGCTGACCTGATGATATTATATCATATTATTTAATGCCATGACTTGACTCAAATTGTCTTTCTCATATTATTATAATTTGATATATCTTATGGCTCATAATAATAATTCTACCTAATTCATCATAACACAGGCCTGACCTACAAGACAGAACAGTGTAAGTTTAATCTGTCTAATATCACACTATACACTGATTTACTGCTTGTGCGTTTTGAATAGAACAGAAGGTAAAGAGCTTAAAAATAAATCGCAAATTAAATCGTAATTGCAATATTGGTTTAAAAAAAAATCACCATTAGATTATTTTCCACAATCGTTCAGCCCTGTACACAATATTGTATAGAACTATACTGTTCTTTCTTGTGTTATGATGAATTAGGTAGAATTATTATTCTGAGCATAAGATATATCAAATTATGATATGAGAAAGATAATTTGAGTCAAGTCATTAAATAATATGATATAATATCAGCAGGTCGGCCTACAGACAAGAAAAACACAGTTCACCACAGTAAGATACAAAACCCACAGTTCAACCACCAATTACTGAGTCCTTATCAGCTCAAATCTCTTAGGACTTGTGCGTTCGGTTTGAAACGCTGTTTCACAGATGTTTCCTGAGCTGACTGGTGGCTGTGTGTAAGACGCAGGCGCCGATCGTTGTGCATTTTTTCTGTCCGTCAAAGCGGCAGATGGCCCGACAATTTCACCCACCACCTTGTTACCCGCAGGGGGCGGCTGCTACTTTCATCTCCTGCGTGACACTAAAGTTTATGTAGAGTGAGCTTCTGTCAAGCTTAAGGCCGCTGTACAACAAAAAGGTAAGGTGCTTTGTCTGCAGACTGCTTTTGCGATTACAAAATCTCGTACGATAATATCGCAAATGCAATTAATCGTTCAGCCCGACTCAGCGCTGCGCAGCACTGCATGAAGAAACGCACCTAAGAAAGAACAGATTCTGAGGAGCTGGATCTGATTGGTCCTTGTTGGTTTGAAGAAGCCTTCAATCATTAATCTGCACCTGATTCAGTGATTTTAGCAAATAAAAGCGTGGGCTATTCTTCAAAGTTTTACGGTAAGCCTACATTTCGAGTGGATATGAAGCCGGGGGCCAGTTCAGCAGTTCAGCGGTGCGTGGTGATTAGCCGACAGGCACCTGTTGGTGAGTCGCGGGTGTGTTTTGCTTTTGTCCTCCATGTAAAGAGCTGTCACGCTGCGTATCCGTCAAGACAGCCCGGGGTCAGGGCGGCATCTGCCCGCCGCGCAGCAGGTGGCGACAGCTGCTACAAGGAGAGTCCCATGTAACGTTAAGGGGAGGCTAAAGTAGTCATAGGTAGGGAATCGGCTGCATAGTTGGTGGGATTTGAACATGTTTTCTATTATCTTTATTTGTAAGATGGAGCAGTAGTACAGTGGTTA